>CAIGRM010261884.1:0-14573 GCA_903798335.1 Fraxinus albicans | reverse complement strand
GCCTATGTCTTATTACATAGTTTAGTTTTTCGTGGGTGAGATGCGTAAATTGGGAGAGTGTGGATTTTTAAGGCTCAAATTGGGGACACTTTGTTGGGGCATAAAGAAGTTTATGGGGCCATGGATGTCGTGTTTCACATATGATTATTTAGTAAGTTGATATTTGGTTAAGTTGTAATTTTTTTAATGATCGTAACTTGCTACGTGAGAATTCTATATGACACATTAGCAACGAAAGAAACGAAATATGGTAGGTGATGAATAGAGTGCAACATCTCAAAAATAAATGACCACTAGGAAGCATTTTTAGAGTTTGATAAGTAAAATTTGGTTGAATTGTAATTTTTTTTTTTTACAGTCATAACTTGTCACGTGGGTCTTTAGTTAGCTATGTCGCAAATAAGGTAACGAATTTTTTAGGGTGATGGATGGAGTACAGTGCAAACTGAAAAAATTTAGTAGTTTGAAATTTAGCCCTTGTTTGACTTTCATTGATTCAAAAACTCATTTTCAACATGTTTTTCAATAATAAAAAAATTACACAAAATCAAAAACTATCTCAATTTTTAACCACACGTTCTATAGACAAAAATCAATATTCTAAAATATATATTTTTCTTCAAAATGGGTCTCGAACAAGGGCTTCGTGAGTAAGCCGTAACCATTGTATAAGTTAGGTGATTATTGAAACATTTAAGTCCTTCATTTCTTGAGTTTTTAAAGAAAACACAAATTTGACTCTTCGTCAATTAGGAAATTAGTAAGTTATCCTCCAACTTTTAGTAACTTTTTAATTAATCCTCCAACTATTTGAAACTACAAAATCGATCCTCAAACTATTAAAAAATCAGATTTTAGGAAATTCTTAAGTCATCCTCCAACTATAAGAACAAAAACATAATCCTCAAACTATTTAAATTTTCAAATTTGACCTTTCATCAATTAAAAAAGAGTAATGCTACTTGCAGTCGCTCACTGCAGCAGTCGTCATATGTGACACACATGACATGCAGTTATTTGATGCATTAATGTGGTAGTTTTTTTACCACATTTAATGCATCAAATACACACTTGACATTTGTGTGCAATATAGGGCGACTGCTGCAGTGAGGGATTGCAAGTAGCATTATTCATTAAAAAATTCTTAACCGATCCTCCAACTATTAGAAAATTCAAGTTTGACTCTTCAACAATTATGAAATTCGTGTCAATTGTCATCATCCAACTTCACGTAACTTCTTAATTGATCCTCAAACTATATGAAAATTCAAATTTGAATCTTCATCAATTAGGAAATTCTTAAGTCATCCTCTAGCTATTCGTAACTTCTTAATTGGCACAAAAACTATTAGAAAATTCAAACTTGACCCTTGATCAATTAGGAAATTCATAAGTCATCCTCTAACTTATCTCAACTTCTTAACTGCTCCTCCAACTATTACGAAATACAAAGTTGATCTTCAAACAATTAGAAAATTCAAATTTGACCTTCAAAAATTAGGAAATTCTCAACTGATCCCAATAGGAAATTCATGAGCCATTCTCTAACTTTACCTAACTTCTTATTTGATCCTCCAATTATTAATAAATGCAGACGCAATCCTCAAACTATTAAAATCAAATTTGTCCCTTCATCAAATAGGAAATTCTTAAAACATCCTCCAACTATTGAGAATTACAAATTGATCCCCAACTATTTCAAAATTCAAATTTGACCCTTCAACAATTAGAAATTATCAAGTCATCCTCCAACTGTTAGGAAATATAAATGAACCTCAAACTATTTGAAAACTCAAATTTAACCCTTCATCATTGGGAAATACTTGAGTCATCCTCCCTCTATTAGGAACTAAAAAATGAGCCTGAAACTATTTAAAAACTGAAATTTGACCCTTCATCAATTAGGAAATACTTAAGTCATCCTTGAACTTTCCGTAACTTCTTAATTGATCCTCCAACTAATAGGAACTACAAAAATTATCCTCAAACTATTAGAATATTAGACCCTTCATCAATTAGGAAATTTGTATGTCACCCTCTAACCTTTCGTAACTTCTTAATTGATCCTCCAACTAATAGAATATTCTAATTTGATCCTGCAACAATTATGAAATTCTAAGTAAAGTTTAATGCTTAGAAAACTTAATTAAAGTTACTAAAAGTAAATTGAAACATAAAATATATTAATTTAAAAAAAGTAAAAAAATACTCTCTTTTTTTCTACGAAATTAAAGTTCGAACTACAGAATAGTAGTTCTTGATTAATATAAAAAAGCAACAATTAAATTTAATACTTAAAGGTTTTAGCATAATTGCTGGGAAAGCAAATACTTGATATCAATCCAAAATAAGAAATAAACCCAGTACTCCAAAATCTCTTCCTTATAATGTAAGCAAAATGCTAGAACTTCTATTTTATTTCTTCGTCCAAAATATCATACAATAGAAAACAAAAAGTACTTAGACACTTTATTACAATTGACTTATAACTCGAAAATAATTAATACAATATAGAGCTGATAATGGAAAAGACTCTACTCCTAAGACAAAGAAAATAATAATAATAATAATAATAATAATAATAATAATAATAATAAATAAAAGAGTATTTTTTACGATTTATGATTTTTATGTTTGAATTTACTTTTATTAAGTTTAAATTGAATCCTCCAAGTACTTGAAATGTCTATAGTAATCCTCCAACTAACAGGAATGTCTTAATGATCCTACATCTGTTAGAACATTTAAATCTAACCCTTCAACAATTAGGAAATTCATAAATGATCCTCCAACTATTAGGATCCATAAATTTAATCCTCCAACTACTGGTGAATACTAATTTGACCCTCCGTCAATTAGGAAACTCTTAATTCTTCCTTCGACTGTTAGCGACTTCTTCAATAACACTCCACCTATTTGAACATTCAAATATGGCACTTCAACAATTAGGAAGTTCTTAAGTCATAATCCAACGATTTAGAGCATTTAAGTGTATCCTCCAACTACAAGAAACATCTAAGTTGATTTTAAAAGTATGTGAAATGTCTAAGTTGACCCTCAAATTATTTTGCACATTCCACTTCATCCTCCAACTATTTGAAACATCTGTAATAATCCTCCAATTATCAGGAACTATATAACTGATCTTCCAACTATTACAAAATTCTACTTTTACCCTTCAGCAATTAGTTTTTTTAAATTGATCCTCAAACTATTAGGAACTACAAAACTGATCCTCAAACTATCAGGAAATTCTAATTTGATCCTTTAGAAATTAGGAAATTCTTGATTCATCCTCCAACTATTAGGAGCTTCTTAATTGATCCTCCAACTATTTACAACATCTTCATTGTCCCTTCATTTATTAGGATCAATTGATCCTCTAAGAACTTTTGGTTTCATCCTCCAAATCTTAGAAAATACTAAATTGATCTTCCTAGTACTATGCACTCCTAATTTGATCCTTAAACTATTAGGAACATCTAAATTTATCATCTATTTGACAGGGACATCAAAGTTGACCCTCCAACCATTTTGGACATTGAAAATCATCCTCCAAATATTTGAAACTTCTAATTTGATCCTCCAATCATTACATAATTTCTGATTTGATCCTCCAACTATATAGGACAACTAAATCGATCTTCAGTGATTTATAATAATATATGATTTGAGTTAAAGTTAGCGCTACGAGAAAATGAACCCTAAGCAAAATGACGTCGTCGTCTTGATAGGCAAAAGACGACTTTGTATTGGTGCGAAACGATGCTGTTTTCATTAATCTTTTAATTATTTATACATTTGATTTGAGTTAAGGTCAGAGCGGCGAAAAAGTGAAGATAACACATTGTAAATAACATAAGCAAAATGACGACATCTACTTGACAAGCACAAGACAACTTTGTGTTAGTGTGAAACGATGTCATTTTCAGTCCCAAAAGAAAACGATATCCTTTCTACAAAGGAAAAAAATATAAAAATCGAACAACACCACATCCACTATAGGTTAGATTTAATTATTGTAAAAAACGAATTAAAAATTCCATATTGTTAAACAAACTGGAAAATATTTCTATTCAACATGTATTGTTTGATAGTTCAAGAAGAGATCATTAGGAAAATATATCGAGTAGATACATTTTACAGGCATTGAAAATTCATCTCTTCCAAAATATATAATTCCTTTTCAAATGTCAACAAGTGAATTAACATCAATTGATGACTTCACATTATAAGAGAGTGACAACTAACACTTCTGCTCATGCTTAAGCCTCCTTGTTTAAAATTCACTTTTTCTCACTTATCTTCAACCATTCTTTAAATAAAATAATTTCACACGTAAATTCAAGATTTTTCCTATTTTTTAATCACGGGAAAAAATCACTTCTTACAATCTAATCTCAAAAAAGGGCTCAAAAAGGGGCTTTATATAATCTTGTATAGTGTTGTCTAGCAAACCAAACATGCCCAATCTCGTTAAAGCAAGAGGCATGTCAGGAACAAGTTAATTCTCAGATTGGTAAATGGAAATGAATTAAACCTTACCACCACATGTGACTTCAGAATTTCCACATTCCAACAGAAAGATAAGCAAAGAAATGCTTCCAGTTTACATTATCTCCACGAAAGAAAAACAGCATGGCACATTTTGCAACATTTCGTACATGTTCCATAGACATACTGGACATTTCTTACTTAATACCATCGAGTGTTATCTAAACAGCATACCTAGACGTGCTGTAACAGTTCAACCCCTCCATTCATCCTTTCTCTTTCTTATCTCCCTCATGGCTTCAACTGGAGACTTGCATCCTACCTTCTCCTACACAATCAAGTATTCCCAGTCAATTTCAGACATAGAATGAGCACGTAAATTATTGAATTCAAGATAACGTCCAACATCATGCTCATCAATTAATTCAGTAAGAAACAGGAATTAGACTCCATTTTGTTGGTCCCATTCAATCTAATCCAATTCAATAGTTTACCGAATCACCTAGCATTTCAAGTGTTCAACCAAACTAAATTTGAGAATTTCAAGTGGATGAGTTAAGATTCTCGAGAAAGTTGTTCATTTGGCTAATCATTGTAGACAATCCTATGTATATTAAACTATTCCATGGAATTCAAAGCATTTTGAAATAAAGAAGTTTCTCTTTTCTTTTTTCATTTCAATATTTGTTAGAATTGATACTTTAAGATGCAGATGAATCATTTCATACAAATTATTTCATTTTATCAATCGACTTTTTCTATAATCTGTTTTGTATTCCTTAATATTAATAACCCAGGGTTGGATTTCTTAATAATGATAACTGGCCAATTTCTAGCTAACAGGCAAAATTTCAAAAAGTTCAAGACTGATGAAAATTTATTGAAGGAAATGAACAAATTTATACACAATGGTAGAGGAAGCAAATGAGCTCTTCTAATTAACAGTAGTATGATACCTGAACCTCTGGTAGATCAACGCGCATGAATGGGTTGGTTTCCAGTTCTTCCTCAATAGTCGAGGGAATAGTAGGAAGCCCCTTTATTCTCTTCTGCTGAGCCCATGATAATTTTTGGGATATCCTCACATTATCGGGTTCCACTATTGAAGCAAATAGCAAGTTCTTCACCGAGTACTGAGTCCAATTAAATGTAAGTCAGAATCTAGAAAAGAAGTGGACAATCAGACAAATAGTACATAAAAACGCTAATTTTGGGTCCATCAATCAGAGATAAGTTCCAAGATGAAGATCAGAACCAGCCAGAAGCAAGACCAGTAGGTAGGCCAAGGAAAGCCATTATACGTTTATTAATAAGAGAGAGAGAGAGAAAAGCTTCTGACTAATTCGAGATTTCAGGGAAAAAAGCCAATGTAAAAAATAACACTCCTAGAATGAAAAAGTAATGTGTAGAAAAGTAAGTTTGGAGCAATGTGTAGAAAACTGGTCTGGGTATCAGCCTGGAGAAGATAAAAAGGGTGGTCAAAGGATGACACTAGGTCGAACCAATGGTATAAAAAAACAAATAAAAATAAAATAGGAAAATAAAATTTTGAGGTCAACCAGTGAACCTACCACACCACATATGCATGTGAAAATACATTACCTCATGACCACAAAAAACTCGAGTTGGCTTTGGTAAAGAACCCAAGGTCACACATAGCGAGTGATACATCTGTTCTGCAGTGCCTTCAAAAAACTTACCACATCCACCAATGAACTAAAAAATGATGACAAGCAGAAGAAAAGAATTAATCATAATCCATCTCTAGGACAACCCAACGTCACTAGCTAGAAAGGGAACAGATTGAAGAAAATACATATAACTAAAATCTACTTTAATTGAAAAGGCAAAGGGAGCAATTATAAGAAGAAGTAATCTAACAAAAGTAAAGAAGCTTAAGAACTTAAACATTTCGTTCGAGACAAGTTAGTTAACAACGAATGTCCGACTATCCTTCAAGTCTAAATAAATTAAGGCTTTGTCTGAGTTCTTTGCTACATATGGTTTTCACAACAAGAATCCATCCATAAACAAAACAACAACAAAAAATTTCGGTCAAGCATTTAACAAAAGGCTTGCCAATTTTATGGCGTATAGGTCTCATAATAGTTTAGTGTAAAAAACAAGCTACTACTACCCAAAGGCTGTCCAAGAGAAATCTAATCAACAAATATCTCTCGTGGTCAATTTGAATCAACCATATGGAACACGGATGAAAAATAATAGTAATATCTCCAGAAAACGAAACAAATCTTCACTAACCAATGTGTCTCCAGTGAAGACAGCAGGATCCTCTTCTTCTTTACCCGTGAGGTAGTAACTAATATGACCTTTTGTATGACTGATGAACGATTGAAGAAACAGAATTACAAAGTCAGACAAAGGCCATAAAATAATAATATAGTAAGCCAATAGTCTGAACATTATATATAATCACCACAACAAACTACTATAAATTAATAATATATAGTAAACATTCAAATACTTCTTAGAAATCAAGTAGGGAAAAATATCTAGGGGCCTTGAGCTATGAAGTACTGAACATGCTCAAAACTAAATATCAAAACAAAAATCAAAAGAATAAAGTTGTACAGTGCAAGAAGAGGTGGATGATATCACATTAATCATTATTACCCGGTGATGCAAAATCTATAGCCGAAACAAAGTAAAAAGGTGTATGGTTATCAAATATCAATGACTACATGTGGTGATTGATGTCATTCTGCAGATTTGAGTGTCAACATCGCACAATCAATAAATGCAGCAGTAACATTAACAAAAAGATATGTAGCCTTATTCAAAGTGAACTACGATTAACAACCTCCTTTTAGGCTTTAGCAATACAATTACACAGGGAGCATACAATCAATTAATGTAAAACCTAGAAGTTTTCACAGATGTACACTCTATAGCATAAAACAGAAATTATCATTCAAGAACATAAGTTATACAGCTCGTACCATGGTGTGTGAAGACACAATATGTTGATTTCAGCCCCGAGTGAAATTTTGTCACCGTTTTCGACTTTATCAGTGCATCCCTGTACTTTATCAATAGAACCTCCATAAACCTTGATATCAGGCACTAACTGCTTTAACTTCTCATTGCCACCAGCATGATCCCTGCCATTCATAAGATATATCCTTAACCATATATACACATATATGCATCCAAGGCCCTCTTTCTCTAGATTATTACAGGTTACTTGAGCAGAAAATTTTCTCTTCAGATATTTACAGCTTACATAAGCAGAAACCTTTTTCTTTAGATTTTTACAGCTTATTTTATGCAGAAAACTGATCTGATCACTTCAAAAATTTCAGTTAAATGTTCATATTAGATTTCAAATCACATAAAAAATACTGTTTAAACCAGTATACGTCGATTTTGAAATAATCTCAATATATCCAAACTGAAGGGAACCGTTATCCATACATATTCATATAAATACAATTACACCACCGAGGCGGTATATTCCAAGTAATCAACTGCACAAATAGAACACCTACACAAATTTCTAGAGAAAGGGATAACATAAACTAAAAACTAACTAACTAATCAGTCCCTCCACTACAAAACCATCATTAATCAACAAAAAAACAAAACGGGAAATTTTTTTTGAAAAGGAAACTAACCAGTGATGGTGAGTGGTGAGTACAAACTTAAGGTCAACTCCATTTTCTTGAGCAACCCGAACTATACTGTGAGGCTCCACTGGGTCCACTACTGCTGCTTCTTTTGTAGCCTCATCAACAATCCTAGGCAAAATAATCACGAAAAAGAACCAACAATTTATCAAATTAATTTCTCGAATACTGCTGCTTCTTTTATAGCCTCATCTATAATCTCATAAAGAAATCACAAAATAGACCGATCATATTGCTCAAGCACTAGACGTTCACTAAAACTACTGCTTATTTTGTAGCTTCGTACATATTTCTATCACAGAAAATACAAAAAAGAAAAATAATGATAATGATAAACGATCAACTCAATAGCTCAAACGCTTGAAACACGCGAAAATTCAATGAGTTTTAGAAAGCATACAGGTAGGCATAGTTGTCTTCTAAGCATGGGATGTGAAGGATCTGCATATCGTTCCGGCGTTGACAAAGAAAGCGGTCCTATGCTGTGTCGTTTTGGTGCTTATCGTTCTAAGTGAAATGAAACGTGGCAGAAAGCTCTTGAATTGACGTTGGAGGAATAGGCGTGTGTGTTTGGTTACGAGTACAATGATATCCCGGGAATCACTCACATCTGGTTTTAATTAGTCGTTTTATTTTTTTTCACTACTCTTTTTATTTTGGGTTTTGCTACATATATCCTTGTTTGAGCTCCATTTCTAGGAAAAATTATACTTTAGAATAGTAATTTTAGGAGAATGTGTAATTAAAAAGGAAAGAAGGATTTTTGATTTACGTGTAAAATTATTTTATTAAAAAATGTAATAAAAGTGAGTTTTTGAAAAAATAGAGATAAAAAGGGGCATAATGTTCAAGTGACATTTCATCATTGGCTGGTAGAAAAATAATACTCTTTTTATTTTGGATTTTGCTATATGTATATCAGGATTTACACCATTTCACGCTTTAATATATTTTTGCACTATTTTGATACAAATGTAGGAATTTTCTTGGAGCTCTTTAGTGGGCTTTTGATGAATAGAGAAAGCAAGAAACGGAATTGGAAAATCTCTACCTATTTGGTGACTTCTTGCTATTGAATTTTTTCGGCTCTTTTGTTGTTATTTATTTATTTTTTATTTGGTTTGATCTCTTGATTTATTTTTGTTTCTTTGTATCTAATTAATTTTGCATATATGGGGAACGAGGAAGACATTTTTGCTACAACTGTCCTTTGAAATTTGGATATTTGAAAGTAGAAATGAGAGAACGTGTATTCCATAGGAATTAACTATTTTATTCTTTGTTTTCGTTGAAAAAGTGATTGAAAAATTTAAAAATGGAATTCATGGTAGATAAGATAGGAAAGAAACATTATTTCAAAATATATTTCCCCTCGATCTCATTTTAACGGAGTCTAAATGGAGGCTAAGTAACTTCTTATTTTCAAATATATTTAAATGTTGCTCCTTTTAAGTATAAGTAAAATAAATTATTAAATTTCACATTACTTCTAACTTATTTTCTACTTAAATAATTAGAGAATATTTATTTATGTTTATTATAAGTGAACATTTTAGCCTATGTTTGGTACACCTTATATTTTTTATTTTCATTTTTCTACTCATTTTCAACCACACATTCTTTAATAAAATAATATTTTTTTATCAAATCAATAACTTTTTTTTTTAACCACATATTCTCATCACATCAACCAAAAAAATGCATTCTCTATACAAAAATGCCTACCAAACAGAGGCTTAACATGGTTAAAGAATTATATGTTTATCCGTAGGGATAATAATCGCAAATATACATAAAAAATCACTGATCTCAAATATTTGAGTAAAAAGTTTCATTGGTCACTGAACTTAACACATTGTCACGATATAGTCGCTGAACTTAACATTGCTGCTGAGAGGTCACTGAACTTACCTTCCCGCCACTCCATCCATCACTCAGCAACCCAGACGTTTGAAGACGTCCGACGTGGCAAGACGGAACTCCACCTGGCAACGGACGGCGTAACGGCGACCACGGTGGACGCGATTTCTGCTTCAAAGCACGTTATACTCTGTGAAATCAAAATCAATTTCCTCATCTTCCATCACCCCAATCCTTCGAGCCCTAATTGGAATCGCAACAACCTTAAATCCTTGAAGGGAAAACCATTTTTCGAACAAATTGGAATCGTAGCAACCCTAATTTCATCTCCACCAACTCATCTTCATCTTCCAGAATTCAAGATTGGCTGAGAGTCGTCGTCCTCCAAGTAACACCAGACCCAGGTGTTTGTTCGATTTCGGTCAGAGTCGAGTTCAGGCGTGAACACTCCAGGAACGTGAACACTCCAAGCTGCCTTCACACGAACCCACATCCCGAAAGGTGAACCAAGTGAAAATACGAAACAGGTAATGCCCTGAATTTCCATTTACTGGATTGAATGAGAATTTGTTAGCCTGGTTCGATGCGGTTTATGGTTCCATGGGCTTGTGTTTAAACATGAAATGATGCTGTGGTACGTTGATTGGAGGTCTGTACAGGTTAAGTGTATGTTGATTTGTCTAAATGAATTGATAGACATTGCTTACATGGTTCTTGGTTGGTGCTGTGGTTCTTGCTAGGTGCAGTGGTTTTGAAGGTAATTACAGTAGTTTGAGAAAGTGAAGATGGATGTTTCATCTCTAACCCCTTCCCCCATTTGCTGAAATCTATATGTTTGCATTTAGTTGTGAATATCTGTGGGAAAAATCTATATGTTTGCATTTAGCTAACTCAAGTGTACCATGATAGGGATGAAATGAACTCAGAAGATCTGATAATTCCATCTCAAACATCATTTATGAAGTAGTTGCAATTAAAATGCTTGCAATTGGACTTCTCTGCTGGCATGAACCTATCATATATTCCTTTTTAACATTTGAATGAGGAAAAGTGGAACTTTTAGAAACATGTATTCTGCTGCCTGTCGTCTGCGAACTGGTAGTCTTAGTTTCGATAGGAAATTATTGAAGTCTTGATGCGGATGTTATTAGTTTGCTAATTATACTGAACTTACCTTCTCTTTTTTCAAGTGTGATGGCAGGGAATAAGGGCATATGTCACAGTTGTAGGAAGGCCGAGCACTTCTTGTCTGATTGCCCAACAAAGAAACAATGCCCGAAATGTGGTAATGGCATTGAGAAATGTATGGAGGTGCAGAAAAATTTCGTCAAACGTAGGGCGCTTATTCTTTTACTATACTAGAGACTGCGGTCATTTTGCATGGAAAGATGAAGAGGACTCGAGTGGCGAATCTAATAAAGGTGAGGCTATAGAAGGAGTTGAAGATCTATCGAGTATGTTGGAGACATGCGCTAAAATCACATAAAAGAGAAACGTCGAAATAACCGTCAATATCACGTCCGCAAGGGCAAAGGAGTTGCAGAGGATGAAGGGAAAGAAAGGGGAAAAGCATAACATGAATTACTTCGACTTAGCATTTGTTTCATTTGGAAAGAGGCCTGTGGATTCT
Source organism: Fraxinus albicans (assembly GCA_903798335.1). Lineage (NCBI taxonomy): Eukaryota > Viridiplantae > Streptophyta > Magnoliopsida > Lamiales > Oleaceae > Fraxinus > Fraxinus albicans. The sequence goes on along the minus strand of CAIGRM010261884.1, from coordinate 2,942 downwards.
AGTATTTTCTTGAATTAAACTTCATTAAGGAGGGTTTTGAACTTTATCAAGTGATCTGCACATAGCAACTATTATTGATTAATGTACTTTCCAGTTTCCAATATGGAATGTTGTATTAAAGTAGTTGTAAAGTCTTTCTAGTCTATCAATAGAATATTATTATTATGATATTTTCCAATGGACAAAGCATAACATTCACCTGTAAATGCATAACAGTTGATCCAAATAACATTGCTTCCTACTAAAATTCACTTGTACATGCATAACATGCACCTGTCACTTCAAGTGTAATTACATTACATTGATCAAAATAAAATTGCTTCCTTTCTTCTAAACAGTCGGAAAACAAAAATAATTGGAAAACAAACTCCGACATTTATCAGATAGAATTGGCTGCTCCTAAACCAAAATACATTTATCAGTCATTTTGCAAGTGAGCAATGCACTAATTACAACAAAACACTAATACAGGGCATCCCAACTACAGCTTCCGTTGACAAAAAAGGTCTATGCAAATGAGATGTTCATCCTATTATGTGCCCTTTCCTCTTTCATTTTACAACTCATCAACCAAAGTAGCTGGTGGTCCACCCGCCAAGATCCCCGTACGCGATTCTCTTACAACCATAGGTGTAGGCATGAATTGCATTTGATCTTCTTCATGCATGTCTTTGCTCAATGATCCCTTCCCTCTTGCAACTATTTTGCCCTATGAAATAATAGGAAAAAAAAATACAATTTGTAATGACGAATACCGATCAAGTTTGATAAAATCAGACAACGAAATGCAAATAGAAATTTTCGTACCTGTTCACTAGTCGATACATTGCAATTGTATGGAACTGGCTCTAGTTCAGCTTCTACCCAATCCCGTGATAATACATAAATTAATATTCTAACATCAGTGAAAAAAAAGTCACAGTTCATGCACAAATAAACGTTTATACATACATCAACTAGCACATTTGAAATGGAATGAGCTCGCTTATTGTGTCCCTTCAACCCACACTGCGAGCAAGTCATCGTCACAGCCCCCTTTTTCTTCACATATGCTTTCCCCTTCGTGTTCACAATCATTTCTTCCGCCTATTGTCGCCTCTTCTTCTATTTTTTCCCCTGTGGGGCACGGTCCATTCGGGAGGCATAATAGCAGGTGCATCCACCTCAGGGCTCAACAATTTGCCATTAATTGGGTTCATTATGTTTTTGTAACATCGCATGTATGCCTCAATACTATAACAATTGTCAACAAAATCTTCTGGCTCATTCCTGCAATCGCGTATGACAGCAACGGCATGCATACATGGTATGCCTGTAATATCCCATTTCCTGCATGCACATGTTCTCTCCTCAAGATCAACAACAAATGTCCGATAACTACACTCTACTTGCCACCTCGGCCCACCTGAAAAGTGCAAAGTGCATTCCCTTGACATCTCGGCTATCTTGTCCAACTTTTTTTGTATCTTTGGACATAATCGACCTTGGTAGCTGACCATCTTGTCTCGCCTTTTCTGTATCCTTGTCATGAAAGCCATTTGTACTGATGTAAGCATGTTCAAGATCAATTTCTCTCTGTCATCCAGCAACGTCTTATTGAACGCTTCACATTCGTTGTTCAGTACAGTGTCGCTCTTCGAATGGACTGCAAAATGTGATTGACTCCACTCCTGAGGGTGCCTCTTTATCAGCCAATCATATGCAGCATCACTCACTCCGCGAATTTTTTGCATCCACATCTTAAATTCAGAGACAGTAGTCGACTTTGCCGCCCGCCAAANGCAAAATGTGATTGACTCCACTCCTGAGGGTGCCTCTTTATCAGCCAATCATATGCAGCATCACTCACTCCGCGAATTTTTTGCATCCACATCTTAAATTCAGAGACAGTAGTCGACTTTGCCGCCCGCCAAACAAAATCCTTAAGAATTTTGCTCTTGAAGCCCGCGTTGAAGAAGTTTGTGTACATGTGTCGTACACAAAATCGATGTTCAGCCTCCGGGAACAATTCGTCACATACATTTTGAAGTCCCTTTTGCCTATCCGTTATCAATGTCCACCCGCGTCCATTTTCCATTTGAATGTCCTCTGCTAGGTACTTCATGAACCATCTCCACGTTTCTGTATTCTCTTTTCACACAACAGCATAAGCCACCGGGTAAATACAATTATTAGCATCCTGTTCAACTGTCGTTAACATAACACCACCGAAACAACCTCGCAAATGACACCCATCAACTCCAATCACTTTCCTACAACCATCCCTAAACCCGGCTTTGCAGGCGCTGAAGCATATGTATATTCCATTAAATACTTGTTCATGTAGAGTGATCAATATAGTTGATCCTGGGTTTGTTCTATGATCTTCCGCAGCGTATCTCCTCAAAAGGCCAAATTGCTCATGTAAGGTACCGAACAACACTTCCTTGGCATATCGCCTCATCCTACAAGCAACATTTCTACTAATCTCCGTCTTCATGTCATCCTTCACAGTTGCCAAAATGGACTTTGTCTTCCAGTCAGGATCTGCCTTAAATTGTTCAATATATCGATGTGTCAAGAAGATGTAGTTGCAGTGTCTGTTGTATTTGCTCTGTGTGCATGTGTGTTCGGCCGTGTAAGACTTCACTTACACTGTGTCAGTCTCGTTCAACTTCGAAGCCCAAATCCTCCAAGTACATCCCAATTTGCAAACTCCTTAGCTCTTTTCCTATCATTACACCTCAGTTTCACATTATATCCGTTCAAAGCACCGTAACTTCTCACTGCGCATCTAAACTCTTGCATTGATCTAAAGAGTTGACTGACCTCTAACTATGGATTCCTCATATCTGTCTTAGCAAAAAATTCGGGGAAGCGGTACCCACCCTCTTCGTCCGATGAACATTCCAAATTTAGCTCTTCAGAGGATGGACACTCCAAGTCATCAACTGTGTTCCCAT
>CAIGRM010261877.1:0-11657 GCA_903798335.1 Fraxinus albicans | reverse complement strand
GAATTAACTTTGTCATCGCTCCTAAACCAAATTTTACAAGCCGCTGCCAGAAAATATGCTATTGCAATTCTCTTGAAGGAAAAAAAAACAAAAATGAAAAACTTGAAATACAACACATACACTTCAAAAGCATACTGTTAAAATTACATAAACTAAAGAATTTTCTCACTGTAGGAACCCAAAAGAAGATATAAACAGGCTCTATTTTTATATAGACTATAAATTGAATTCGGTTAAAGAGAACTGAGAAAAAATAATTTGATGCATACCTGCAATATACCAATCCATCTGATTTGGTACATGTCTACGCGACTACGCCATAAGTTAGGTTATTAATACCATGAAAATAGCCACCTGTACATATCAGAAGTGAATGTACATGATCATCATGGAAACTGATAAACAACTGAACAACTGAAAAAGTGTAAATTACTAAATAATCTAACCAAGTAACCAAANCGACTACGCCATAAGTTAGGTTATTAATACCATGAAAATAGCCACCTGTACATATCAGAAGTGAATGTACATGATCATCATGGAAACTGATAAACAACTGAACAACTGAAAAAGTGTAAATTACTAAATAATCTAACCAAGTAACCAAACATTAAATATTAAAACTACGACCTCTATTGTTTCCTAAGATAGTCTCATATCCCACACGCCATCCCCCGATATCCCATTATACTCCACTTTATGCCACAGAGTGGAAGAGAACTTATCTGACTCAATGAACCAAAAACTAGGTAATATTTCAATACCTGGGAACATCCTCATGCCAAAATTCTTAAAATATCTTTATGGAAAGCACTTGTTTAACATTTTTCTTAGATAGTGACTAGATTCTGTTGAGTAAAACAACCTTGAGATAAAAAACACACAACAAATATTATCACAATAAACTAATAAAATTTTTTAATACCAGCATCAAATAGCAGTGCCAATCTCATAATAATAGAAATTATTAAGGCATGAAATATTGTATAACAAGAACATGAGAAAAGTTCTTTGGGAACATCTCAAGTGGTGGTGGAGGTAGTTCAAAAAATGTATTTGGGCCAGAATCCATATATAAGAAAACCCAAAACAATGATAAAAGGATAAAGAGAGAACTTGAATTCCAGCAGCACACAGCTTATTAAACACATTTATACTCAACATGTGTATATATTTAAAAGTTAAATGCATCCTTGTGTATAACTTAAGAGGCTTTGCTCCCCGGTCACAAAGGATTCTTGAGAACTTTATTACAATTTAACACTTAATTCAAGTATTCAACCCAAACTAAATTAACAAGAAGAAGGTAATGGTTATGTATACAATGACACCTAGCTTGAATTATCAATGACCTCCTGCACTTCCAAATCTTTGTGCTTCTCTGAGGTAGGGATAGAGCCATGGAGGCTAAATTATTGGAACTAAGACATTTGTCCGCTTGCGGCTCGCACCAGAGAAGTACCTAGCATCGTACATTCGGCATTAATGAAATAAAAATTTGGAAATCCAACAACAATATGCATAAAAACTTTAACAAATATGTTAAATAGAAGAAGTGGAATCTTAATTGAAGGATTTCAGCAATCTGCGGTAAAGGGTTTCGGTTGGTGGCGAGAATTGGAAGAAATCAAGAATGTAGAAATTGTGCATAGGTTAAGGGTTTGGGAATTGAGTTTAATTTTATATAAAAAGCAAATTGGGTTTGCAATTTTTCAAATGGGCTTGAAGAGTGGGCTGCTGGGAGGTTGGACAGTGGGCTACTGGAGTTGGACTGTGGAAAAATGGGCTATCACCAAATTTTTTTTTTTTTTTTACAAGACCTGGGCTTGGGCAAGGGTGGGCTGTATCTCCGCCCATGCGGGTAGCTGCGTTTGCAGGCAGCTTTGTGACAACTGCCTGCAAGACACATACAGCCATGAATATTTTTTGAAAAAATCGAGCTGGATCGGCTCGACTTTGCTCGGTTCAGCTTGTAAAGGCCTGAGCCGAAAGTTCGGATCAAGCCTAAATTTTTTTGGCAGAACAAAAGCTCAGCTTGGCTCGAACAAAAAAAACCCGAACCATTTTTACTCAAGCCGAGCCTGAGCTTCGAGTTTCGACTCGTGGCTCGACTCAACTCGATTTGTTTACACTTCTAGATGGTGGTGGTGGTGGTGATGATGTTGGATTTGTGGTGTATTAAAGGTAAAGGTGGTGGTGGTGACAGTGATTTGAATGTAGAGGTGGTATGGGAGGGGGATTTGGAGGTGGAGGTGGAAGTGGAAGTGGTCAGGGATTATGGATTTGAGGTGGTGACGGCGATGGGTAGTGTCAGTGGTAGTGGAGTCGGGGTAGGGTAGGATGTGGTGAAGAGTGATTGTGATCAATTAATTGGGCAAATTTATGACTAATAAATTGTAACGACTCGACCTCGCGTCAAAACCGTTATCATATCGTACGTATTGTTCGCTTTGGGATGGCCTATGCCTATCCGTGAGGGGTAATATGGGCATAGGCCCTCCCAAAGCGGACATTACGTACGATATGATAACGCCTCCGACGCGAGGTCGGGTCGTTACAAAAAAATGCGCATTTTTTATAACGACTCGACCTCGCGCCGGAACCGTTATCATATCGTACGTACTGTCCGCTTTGGGAGGGCCTAGGCCCATCTTACCCTTCACGGCTTTCTGCGCATTTTTTATAACGACTCGACCTCGCGTCGGAGCCGTTATTATATCGTACGTACTGTCCGTTTTGGAAGGGTCTAAGCTCATCTTATCCCTCACGGCTTTCTGAAGCGTCCCCCAGGATTCTAACTCAAGACCTACATCATATGGAAGACCGGGGGACGCGTCAGAAAGCCGTGAGGGGTAAGATGGACGTAGGCTATTTCAAAGCGAACAGTACATACGATATGATAACGGCTCCGACGCGAAGTCAGGTCGTTACATAAATAATATATTACCAATAAAATATGTGATTTGCGACTAAATATGTAATTGTGACCCACGATTGTGTTTTTGTGATTGTGACATAGTGTGATTTGTCATTAATATGTGATTGTGAGAAAAAAATTTATGTTATTATGGCCGTCACCTGATTAATTAAATTATATGTCAACAAATTTTAATAGGGATCATAAAATTTGATCGCTTGATTTTTGAAAAAAAAAAAATCATAAGTTTGTTATTGCTGAAAATATATTTCGAAACCTTTGTAGTCATGTCATTTTTCCTAATTTTTTTGACATGTTAGGATAGATTCTACTCAGACGATCACTAACGAAATTCTCGTCATTTTTTCCATTAATATTTTATGTTGTCTCTTGAAAATGCTCCAATAATTGAGGAAATTAGATTATATACCCTAAATATAAGACTCGTTTGAAAAGTCATGAGAAAGTAATAGAAAGTATAAAATACTTTCTCTGCATTAATTTTAACACGTTAACAAAGTAAATCATAATACTCTTATTTCCTATTTTTATCTTTTCCTCTCTTTATCTCTCGATACATCAACTGAAAATTGTGGAAACTAGTGGAGGAAGATAGCTATAGCTTCAAAAAGCGGTGACGCGGATGGAATCACCACCTTTAACGGCCACCACACACGATCTTGTGCTTGTGAAAGAAGCGGAGACGATTCCATCGACTTTTCCCAAAACAGGCTTCATACCATATTAAGTCTCTCTCGTTTGTTGTTCAATGTGCTTGTCATTACTACTGCAACTCTGCATCTGCTGCAACTATGTTGCCCTTATGGTAGCTTTTGTCTTTGACCATAAACTGAAGGACTCTTTGAATTTGTTAAGTATTTTTATTATTTTAAACCATAGATGTATAAGAGTTTCAGACTGAATTTGTTTTTGAAATTTACAGTTACTAGAGTTCATGCCTTGCACTTTTTATCTTAATGTTTTGTTTTGGAATTTGTTGTTTTGTCAATTTTTTTGGCTTTTGCTTTTGTCAAATTCTTGTTAGTTGGTAACGTGAATAAACAGTGACATAGCATGTCACTTTTTAATTTAAAAGTCACACACTATTTTATATTATATTTAAATTTCGACGATCACCCAGTCAATACAAACATTAAGTTATCACTTTTTTGAATTTCATCTTTCACAACTGCACGCCATAAACCATTGTTTAATATCTACTCGTATACTATGGAGTGGCAGAATGTTGCGAGTGGCGAAATGTGAGATTCGAGAGGAAGGTATAGTGGGAAAACGAGAAGATAGGCGTTGCAGTTGAATGTTGATGGAGCAGAGCTAGAGGGATGAAGGAGGTTGGATTGGGTTGTTCAATATTATGTCACTTTTTTGAGGTGTTATCACTTTTTTGAATATTTATCACTTTTTAAAATCTTTATCACTTCCAAATCCAAGTTAATACGTTAATTAATAGAAATGAAACGTAATTACAAAGATATAATATGCAAAAAAAAAATATCAACCATCCATTGAATCTATTCTAAGATTTTGATTGCTGTTAAATATTATTCACAACTTTTTGGAGTGTTTGTCACTTTTTTGAATTTCTGTTATTTTATTGAATTGCTTCGATGTTTAATGCTATAGAAAGAGAGAGGTGATAAAGATGATGAGGATTATGTTACAAACAATGATTGTGTCAAATGAAAATTAAATTTTTACAATATAGGAAAGTAACATTGTACGTCACTTATTTATGTCAGTTTTTAATAAAAACAAGTCTCACATCAATTTTTGTCACTTTTTTTTAAATTTTTTAATTTTGGTCATTTTCTTGAAATTTCTGTAATTTTTTTAAGTAACAAACATCATTTTTTTAAAAAAATAAAAGTGACACTGTCACTTTTTAGTAAAAAAAAAAAATGACACTTAACTTATAAAAGTGACATTGCGTCACGTTTTTCATTAAAAAAAGTGTTATTGTGTCACTTAATTTTACATTGTACTTTTTACTTCTTTTTTTTTCCTATCACTTTCTTGAAATTTCTCATTTTTTTGAGTGACAAACACCATTGTTTTAATAAATGTGACTGTATGTTACTTTTTAATAAAAAAAAAAAGAGACATTTAACTTAGAATAGTGACACCGTGTCACTTTTTTTTAAAAATAAAAAAGTGTGACTTTTTAATAAAAATTGCTACTTAATTTTACACCGTATTTTTTACTTTCAAAATACTTTTTGTATGATTTTTCAAAAGACCCCCTATTTTCAAAAATATTTTTGTAAGTTTCCCCCAACAATTTGCTTAAGGCACCCAAATTGCTTGAGTGGCCTCTATTGCCCTCTCCCATCTCCATTTTAACAATTATTATATACTATAAAATCGTTATTGGATGAATTAAAGGTCAAAAACACGTTGAACTAATGCTATCCGGCCCAATCTAATTGATTGTATGTGCTTTTGTGCACAATATTTGTCAAAATTGAACAAAGTTAATAAAGTTCTTTAACTATTTCTTTAATGTTGAAAGAGAAATTTGCAATTGGTGTCCCCAACGTTAGCAGTAGGTGCACCTCTGATCCCGTTCAAAATTTTGTACTTTTTCCATCCTCAAACCTACAATTTAAGGGCATGTTCGTTCTTTTACATGGAATTCATCCAAAGTTCTATTGTGTTACATGCCTATCATTTTTAGGGTATTTCAGTCAAGTCATTTTATTCAGAAAAAGACAAATGAAAGGAAAAAAAATAAAACAAATCACATCATTTCCATTCGTGCAATTGTCTCTATCACTACAGTCCCACCACTCCTTGTTGCACCATATCCCAACTCAGCATTCTTTTCGGAGGGGACCAAGTGGGTTTTACAGAATCACGATGTGTTTCTTCTCCCAAATTTTGTTTGACACCTTCCTGATTTTGTTGAGTAAAAACGAAAGATTTGGATGTAACAAGGGGGTGAATCAATTGGGGTTGGTGGGGTTGATTATATGATGTTGAAGGTTCACTATTTCTTTCATATATATACTTTCTTTTAGTTAATTAATGATTTTTGAAGAAGAATAATGATATTTAGCACAAATAGTATTAAAACACCAGTATATATGATATTGTGTGATAGATTCAATTTCCTATTTGGTAGGAATTAAAATTTAGATTTTAATCTAAATTATAGTCAACAATTAATTTTAACTGCATATTTCATGAGACTCATAATTTTTTAACCACACATTTCATCAACTTTTATCAAAATCTACTTAAACTTTAATTTTAATCCCTACCAAATATGAACTAAATGTAAAATTATGTGATTCATTCAATGATACTTAGTGCCCACCTTTGAAGAAACATGGATCTTTTCACAAAATATTTTAACAAAATTTTCAATTACTCCATAGGGACCAAGGTGCTTTACGGAGTAGTGCTTGGGGATCCAACTGCAAATTTCCCTCATGGAGGAAAACCAAGAAAATGCCACGTGGAATTTCAAAAACACAAAATTGACCCACCGAAAGCATCCACGCTCGGTTTCTCACTCTCCTCTCCTCTACAGCAGCTTCATTTCTTTCCGTAAAGCAAATGTCCGCAAAACTTATATAAAGCACCGTATTTATCAGAGATATGCATACATAATTATACAGGCCGATCAATCTGGTCGAGCAGAAAGATTCTAAAATTCCATTTTACGAATGGCAAAGAAGAGGAAATCCGATGCGACACGGCTCGATGAGGTGGATCGAACCATGTACTCTACCTTCTGCAGCGCAGCCAACTCCCTTTCCCAGCTTTACACCCAGGCCATGCACCACCAGCGCCTCTCCTTCCAGACCGGCGAACGCCACTCGTTGGTCAGTAACCCGTGTTACTTCGTTTTATTGGTTTTTCTTGATGGGATTTCTTCAAACTAGCTTTTCTTAATGTTTCGTAATTATTTTGATGTTAAATCATGCTGCTCTTTGTATAATAGAGTAAATTCAGCACACCTTTTGCTCAATTTGAATGTGATTTACTAATATCTTTTGCGTGTACTGCGTATTTGACAGGTTCTAATTTACTAAAATTATTTATCGAGGTTTATTTTCTATTTTATTGCAGGAGAAACTTTATAATTGGATTTTAAGGCAACAAGAAGATGGGGCAAGAGTGACGACCGGAGATATATTTGCATATATTCAGGTTTTTATCATTATTTTAATAACTGATAAACTCAAAACTCCTCCCTATATCTCTTTGCAATTTGTTAAGGTGATTATGAAATACTTGGCGCATCTTTGCTGAGTCTTGTGTTATACATTGGTTATCTTCTGTATATACTCCACTCCAGTGTTTGCTTTGGCAATGTTGGTTTTGAGTTTCAATGCTATTCGTTGACAAATGTAGTTTCTTTTTGCTCATGTTTTCTAGTGGTCTTCCTTAAATTAAGAGTAAAATTACATATCATTTGAACAGCTCTTGCTCATGTTTGTTGTGTAATGTTCTGATAATTGAACTGTAATGAATGATATCAGGAGTGCAATTATGTATCTCTCTAGAAAAAAAGAAGTACTAGCAGAGGTTTTACCACCCTCATAATAGGATCTTTCTTTTGAACAAATGTTACTTATCCTGAAACTGGGAATCAAGTTTCTGAAGACAGTAACTGCAAATTTTATAACATGAAGTAGAGTTCTAGAAATTTTTGTATCTATTTTCTTCAATGTGCTAGAAATTTTTATGGTACAGAACTAGAATTTAGAACTCAAGAGATGGCAGATTTCAATCAAGAGATTCGACTATTACATTGAGCTAGTAACTTCATGTCACCTCATGAGAAAGTACTTCATCTAGGAATGAATTAATCTATCAAGTTTACAGGTCCATACAATCCAAGGAGTTGCATGTCGTTAATTTGCTAGGCAGTTCTTGGTTGATTTTTCTATCGTAGAACTTGGTCACATACTGCATCACCAAGGATAAATTATGGTAGTAATACTTGTCAATTGAACAAGATAATGCTTGTCACCTTAATGTGTTTGTGGTACGAAAGTTTGGCAAAATAGTTCTCCTTACTCTTGTTTTAACTTACTTGGAAATAAAGCTCAAGTTGGAAATTTTTTAGTACGCCCTATGTCTTATTTGATAGAAGACAATGATCTTATGGATACTTCATGTCATAGGTAAATTTATTCAAACCATGGAATTGCTTTGGACTTAATGAACTCGTTAAAGAGCAATTCTTACGTTCATTCAGTTTTGCACTCTCTGTCCAAGTGTGGAATTGCTCGATAGCATCACTATATAGACATCCACTATATTTTCAACTTTATGCACGCATGAATTAACTTCCGCCTTTCTAATGAGAAATTTTATTGTGGAAAAAATAGCCCTGTTGAATCGTTTTATTCTTGTTCTTGTCCTAATATCCTAGCTAATTATTGAACAAATCTCAATAATGTGATTTGAGGACTCAGGACTCCATTCATTGAAGTTATGCTCTGCCCTTTTCTGGTTTATGCTTTCTTCTCCAGGTATATTATATGAAAATGTGGTTCTGCTTTCCTGCATTTTGAATGTCACACGTTTGCTTGCCATGTTTCTGGAAATGTTTCCAAAATTAGAACTTCATGGTGCCAAAGCACATTTATCTGACATTGTAAATATTTTTTAAGAAAGCCATACCTAAGAGTTAACACCTTCTTAATAGGGGGAGAGAAACTTGTGTTTTTCTCCAAAGAACACACAAATTGAGCCATTGGGTTGCTCATAATTTGTTCGTCTTTTTCCATTATGTGGTTGCTAATGGTTATGTGTGATTTTGATCTTTAAAATCTGCGTGGTGTTAAAAATTGTGGTGCTGCTCTTTTAAATTGATGGGTTGTATGATTCTTACTGTGAATAGTTGTCAATTCTTAGAGGCATATTTGTGTTAAAATATATTCTTTTGAAAGCTTCTTTGTCTATTTGCAAAATTGCAGAATGAGCTTGATTATGGAACAGAAGAACTCCCATCCTCCCCAAGGTTGCCATTCCAGCAGCAACAACAGTCTCAAACTGCAATGCATTCTGCTCACACAGGATTTCAAGTATGTTCTAATTCATTTGGTCCTGCAACTGGTGTGCAAGGACTCTGTTCCGGGAACTCTATTTTCTCAAATGCTCTCTCCAGTCCTGCTAGTTGGAGCCTCCAGCACCATCACCTGATGCAGGGAGGTTACTATGTAATGCGCAATAATGAGAACAATAGTTATGAAAGCAGGGATCCTAATCCGCCTGGCACCAATGACACTTCAATGGACACGCATGCTGATAGCCCTGATCATGATTCTTCTTATTGAGATTGATGTTCTCCCACAAGTCTGTGCCTATACACTAGTGGAAAAGAATAGAAAAGTCGTGCTAACAGAATAATTTTTTGAAGGTCATTGAAATGTAGAGAGCTTTGTTGTACTCGGTGAGATGTGCAAGTGAGCATTAAGATCTCCCTTCCGATATACTCATGATGAAAGGATAGTTTAGCTAAATTTCATATCGTCCGTGGTTTCTTTATATTATACTGATATACATATAGTGTTGCCTGTAATTTCTGTTGCTCGTCATAGCGATTTCAGTATTGAAGAGATTTTGTTTATAGATAATTGTTTTAATGGGTGGGGGCCATGACGTTTTTTAAAATCATTGATTACGACAGATTGAACATAGCTACTTGATCATGATGATAATTACAACAAATGAAACATATAAACAGACACTGCTGCTTTTAACGTGTTAAACCAGCAACCAGGATTCGATTTTAAACTTGATCACCTGAGTTGACTTCATTTGGCTGTTGAAATAAAAGATTATATGAACAGAAAGTTTGACATATTAGTTGACATAATACGTTGTGGCATTTTATCATTGAATTGTTTTAAATATAGTCAGTTTTCTCATCCAATCACCTCTAGCCATTGCATCTTCGCCACTGCATCTGGTCATATTCTTCTCACAAAGTAGCATTATTCTAAAAGATACAATCATACTACATGAATAGAAAGTTTGACTTAATGTTATATGACATTTTATCATTTGATGGTTTTAAACACAGTCAACTTTCTCATCCAATCACCTCCCGCCACTGCATTTTCTGTCACTGCATCTGGCCATATTCTTCTGACAAAGTAACATTATTCTAAAAGATATGCCAATGTCTTCCCGTTGGCATCATAGTTGTTAAAGATATTCTTAACTTTGTAAAGAAGAACGCATTATATCAAATGCCTGTTTGAATTTGAACATTGCCAAATACACGTTTGCTTATAAAAAATGCGATTGAATTTTAACATTGGCATGTATTGTTTTTTTATATGTATTTTCATACAGTATAATGTTTTTGATTGTTTTTTCTCGTTAATTGCACTGTTATAATGTGTCAGGTCAGCATTTCTATTTGCCACGTCTATAAGCCCTGAGTGATGGATGAAATAACGTTTTGATAAATTTGGTGATTATTTGTAAAACTTCTAAAGTTTAATGGTTAATGAGATATTATTATAAAGGTTGCTGATCATCAGATTTTTTTTTTTAATTTAATGGTCAGTGAGATAAATATTTGATGAGTTCAATAATGATTGGAATTTTGTTTTTTAAAGTTTAATAATCAATGAAAATTTTTGTTTAAAATTTAATGGTCATTAGAATTTTTACCATGTGATGATCAAAGAGATTATCTTCGGGAGGAAATTACACCCTACCTTGGTTTTAGATTTCCACTTTCAAAAATCATATCACGAGTTTAACTTTTCAAAAATCAGGTTTTAATATTTAATTGAATATTAATTATATTATTTTCATCCCAATTAAAATAAATCAACCCTAACATTCATTCTAACATCCCATCCAAATCCCTAATCATTTCCCCCTCCCCGTCCTCTCTCTCTCTCTCTACCTCCCTCCGTCGGTCCCTCCTGCCCACCCACCCATCTATTGATACTTCTGTCGGAGACTACAGAGATCTTGCCGCTACATCGAAGAGCCACCGTCGCTGTAGAAGTACACGCAGTCCTGCGCTGTAGTTTTCGCCGCCGCTACAGAGATCTTACCGCACCGTTACCATCGTTTTCTGCCGGCAACTTCACCGATCCAACCGCCAACCATGTTCTGTTTTCCAATCGATCTGTCACCTCTGCCTCTCTTCACATATCCATCGTCTATCCTTTTTTTTTTCTTTTTTTTATTTAAAATTGAGTGGTGTGGCTGAGGTTGTGCGATGGTTGAGTTGGAGGATGCAGATCTGTTTTTGTGGGGGGTGCAGTGGTGGTAGTTGATGCAGATCTATTTTTGGTGGGTGCGACGGTGGGTGTGTGCATGTGTAGATGCGGTGAAATGGTTGTAAACGGTGCAGCGACGTGTTGTATGTTGTGGATCGAGCGTTGCGGATTGGTGGTCGTGGTTATTTTGTGCGGATGGCAGTGGGTGATGTGCGTGGAAGGCTATTGTTGTTTGTTGTTGTTGGCGGCGGATCTGTTGGCGACGGATATGATGTTGGTTGTTTGGGCTGATGGGTGGTGGTTTGGGTGGTTTGTGCGCTGCGATGGTGATAGTGCAGTTTAGGTGTGTTTCTGTGGGCGACGGTGGTGGTGCCGCTGGTGGAAGCAGTGGTGAAGTGGTGGTCACAAATGAATTGGCGATTGTCACAAATGATTTAATTGTTTGTGACCAATCATTTGGTCAGTTTGTGACCAATAAATAATTTGTGATCAATGAATTCGATAAGCTGTGACCA
>CAIGRM010261874.1:0-19082 GCA_903798335.1 Fraxinus albicans | reverse complement strand
AGCACAAAACTGGCCAAATTCTTCAGCCCCGTATTCTGCAATGCTCTCATCTGATATGTATGTGCCGCGAGCTCCCTTAAATCCACGGCATTCGCATTGAACCCAAATCCATAGTCCCTTTCAAGTTTGTCCAAGTCGGATTCAATTCCAACGCCCACAAAAGTGTAGTCCTGTTCTGAGAGGAACTCAACGAGAGGGTCGGGAATATAAGAGGAGTGGATGAGTTGGTAGACCAGACAGCGGCGATCGATGCAGAGCTGGAGAGTGGCAACTGGGTTCTGAATGCGGCTGAAGCTGGGTCGCCACTCTACGTCGAGACCAACGATTAGGTGGCGGCGGTGGTTGTTGAGGGACTCAATCTCGGATAACCACTGTGAAACCATGCCGGGATCGTGAGTTACGAGGGTGTGGATTATGTCTCCGAAGAAGTCGACGTCGTACACGTTGTGGGTGTCGTATGGTAATCGGTAGTCTTCAATGGTGATAGCCATTGCTCCGCCTCTGTTCCTGTGGAGATGCTTATAATAAGTTCAAATATATAGATTTGAAGGCCACTGTTCACACGTCATTTTACCTTTTTCATTTTATATTATTAAGCCTGACGCCCAAGTACAAATTTCACGTTCCCCGTTCGAACAATCAACTCCACGGATTTCTTCTTCAAAATCTGCATATATCTGCTGCATGCATATCTATTTATGTGGAAACCCCTAAATCACGAGATGTTTGTCAGGGGAGAAATGGAGAATGGGAAGCACAAGTCACCATCTAACCTACTCCTGCAACTCCGTTGAAAATTGGTTTAGAAAATCGAAAATTTTGATTAAGAACTTGTTTGAAACGGATTAAAATTCAATTAAAATTGAACATATAGCTGTTATTGGGTCTCACTCGTCTAATAAAAATCAACTCCAACGACTATATTTTCAATTTTAATCTGATTTTAATCTCTCTCAAACAAGTTCTAAGTCCTATTTAATACACATTAAAATTTTCATTCTCATTCTTCTACTTATTTTCAACCACACATTTTTCAATAAAATAATATTTTTCATCACATCAATAACTTTTCCTTTCTTTTCAACCATACATTCTCCATTAATCTACTATTCCAAAGTACATTCTTCCAAAATAATGTGGATCAAACACACCCTAAGTTGATTCGATGATCAAATTACAAATGTAAATAGACCAACTTGTTCGTATCAATTTGTTTGAAGTGTTTCTATCACAAGTTAAATTCGTTGTATCTTGAGAGACAATTGTCATGAATCGTGAGCACCGTTGTGAGGCAATTTTGTCTTAAGGAAAAAGTGAAAATCACTTGCCTCAAATTGTTCTTCTTCTTCTTCTTCTTCCCTTCTTGGTTTTTTATTTTCGTTTGTAGTTTACATACTACATTTTCAACACATGTTTATAGTGTTTAATCGCGGATTAAACTTTGTTTTTTATTTGTTCGATATACAACAATCATTTCACCCGCACTTATATTTAGCCCACGTCACCAACAATCTAAAGACAAAATTTTGTGTATGTGGTTGTTGTTCATCTTTTCTCTTCATCTTTTGGAATACACATTCGTATGATACTCTTTTCTTTTGATTTATTTACGTTGAACTTCTGTTTGTATAACAGAAATGACCACCATTGAGGCTACTTCGAGTCAAAATGGTTCAAACAATGTAGTTATACCACGTCAAAATACTGTAATCACGCATGGGGAAAAATCGAAAAGGTTTAGAGGTGTGGACTTCAAGAGATGGCAACAAAAGATGTTCTATCTTACCACTCTAAACTTGACAAAATTTCTGAAAGAAACTGCACCGGCGGTACAAGGAGACAATAATCGTAAAAACATTATTGCTTTGGATGCATGGAAGCACTCGAACTTTCTATACAAAAACTGTAGCCTGAACATATTGGACAATACACTATGTGGAGTATATAGCTCGAAGAACCCGGCCAAGGAACCGTGGGATTTTTTGAAGAAAAAATACAAGACCGAGGATGCCGGAACTAAGAAATTCATATTCGACAAATTTTTGGACTACAAGATGATGGAATCTAAAACGGTGATGAATCATGCAAGAATTTCAAGTTCTGATACACGACATTCATGCCTAGAAGATTGAATTGAGCGAATCTTTCCAAGTTGCTGCCATCATCAAAAAGCTCTCTCCTGTGTGGAGAGACTTCAAAAACTACCTCAAGCATAAATGTAAGGAATGAACTTGGAAGAGTTGATTTTCCACTTGACGATCGAAGAAGACAATAAGAAATCTGATAAAATGCCCATTGTCCAAGTTGGAGCAAATTTTTTTGAAACCAATTCGAAGGCTATCAACAATAAGCGAAAGTTCTCCGGTGAGGCACTGCGAAGAGACAACTCCAAGAAGGCCAAAAAGTTCAAAGGGAACTGCAACAACTGTGAAAAGGCAGGACATTGCTCAAGCGAATCTCGAAAACCAAAAAAGAATGTACATGCCGACATGGTTGAAAAAGACACCCTTTTCTGAAGGGATTGAAGAGATAAATTTATCTACAGTTGTTTCTGAGTGCAACCACGTTGAAAACTCAAGGAAATGGTGGGTTGACACTCGAATCTCAGGGCAGGGCGAGGCAAGGCTTGAAGTAAAAAAAAAATTATTTTGGATATTGTTTGTTTCGAGTGCTTACTTTTATGTAGTTAGTTTGAGCATTATTTGCTTTGGTTTGGATGTTTATGATTAAGATTTGTTCAAAATTCGAATATCGAAATTAGGTAAATTATTAATTTAAATTTTTTTATTATAATATACATGTGAACATGCTTTAATTTTTGAACTAAAGAAAGTTTTTATTTACCATCTCTAGTTCCACTTTTCAACAAGTGGCATCAAAACAAATGTCAATTGTTCAAATGCTTGTTATACCGTTGAATCTTGATTGCATCTTTTAATCAAACGCCGTTTAGGAATAACTGATTATATGATGATTAAATTATTGAAAATCTTTTAAACTAATTTTTTATTGTAATTTATTATTTCGAGCATGTAATAAAATAGTTGGATCGCGACTCTGTAATCTTAATTTTATTTTCAATATCAACATTTTAATTTCACGATTGAGATATGAATTTTTTATAATTTTTAATTCTTGTTAGTTTGGGATTTCTTATAAATTGATCGGAGTCTGGAAGACTAACCCACGAAGATTAAGAATCGAATATAGCAAAGAAATTGAATATGCGCACGAATCTAGATCGACCTTATGCATGTCCAGATTCACATGTCAGGTCGGCTCTTGAATTATTTGTAGGTACGGTGATAGAGTTCGATAGCTAATTGGATTATTACTAGTGGAAATTACATAGAGCCCTATTTTTCAAGATCCAAGTTCAAAAGTCAGATTTCGTGTTTTTTTTTTTTCAAAAATCAGATATTTTTATATATAGATACATGTTTTTTATATTTAATTAAATATTAATAATAATATTATAAAAATTCAATTATAAACTCTCCATCACAAAATTAAGTCCCTAATTTCTCTTTCAGAACCGGCACCACCCCCTACCCCTCTTTGTCTCTCTCTCGACGGCGTGGAAGGGGCGTCTCTCCCACTGCGCAGCTACCTTCCGACAACGCCGGAACCAGAACCAAGGCTCTGCATGCCGGAACCAGAACCAACAGCTTCAATTTCCTCCACCGTCAAAATCCTCTACTCCCAAACCGAAACCGTCGCCTCCTCGCCCCTGCAACTCTTCTCTCTCATTGCCGGCGCTGCAACTTTTATGGATCTGCTGCGAAGCCACACAGTGGCTTTTGGGTTTGGAGCTCTTGCCGCGATTTCTGGGGGCTTCTCGTATTATTATTACTAATTTTCGTCGCCAAATTTGGTAATTTCTCGATCTGATTTCATTTGAGCGGTGCGGTGATGTTTGTTTTATGCGGTTGGGGTGATGGTACAGTTGATGTGGTGACGATGGGAGATTTGTGGTGTATATGTGCTGATCAGTGTGTTCTGTGTGGTGGTTGTGGTTCGTTCGGAGTGGTGGTGGTGGTGGTGGTGGTGGTGGAGATAGTGAGGTAGGGGTGGTGCAGGTGGTGGTTCGTTGACGTAGTGATGGTGCGGTGTAGATTCTTTGATAGGGGTGGTGTAAACGGAGATGGTGGTTTTTGTGGATCTAATAATTTCTGTGGTGGTGGCGGTGATATTTTTAGTGCTGGAGATTGTCACGTTTTTGGTTTGCTGTCGATTGGTGAGGCTACGTTGGCGACATTAGTGATGGTGGTTGTGGGGAGTTGCCGGCTGTGGTGGCAGTGGTGGAGTAGGGTTGGGGCATGTAAGACTGTGAGGTGATGCTATATAGTTTATGTGACCAATGATGTGACCTGTGCCATGTGTTGTGACCCGAACTGTGACGTATGCTGTGACCCAAAACAAAAATCGGAGAGTTTGAAAATAACATGGGATTATGAACAAAATCGTGACCAATGCTGTGGACATTTGAAAATAACATGGGACTATGAACAAAATCGTAAGCCAATATATTATGTGACTTGTGCTGTGACCTTTTGAAAATAATCTGTGACTATTAACAAAAATATGAGCTATAAGCCTTATCTTGTTATCAATCATTATAAACAAAAAAATCACGTGTTCTGACCTGTGACCTGGACTGTAATCATTATAAACAAAAAATCATGTGTTGTCACCTGTGACTTGGACTTGTGACAGTTCAAAAAAATTCACGTCACCGGAATAGTCGTCGGAATCGGAGCAGTCGTCGGAGCGGTTGGGTGATGGGGGTGGGTTAATTATATATGTGTGTGTGCGCGCGCGCGCGCGTGTATAGGTCAAAATTTTTGATTTTTGAAATGTGAAAGTTATTTTGTTATTTTTGAAATAGGGTAAAAATAAAGTAGGAGAAATGAATTTTTCCCTTATTACTATTGGATCTTTGGATTTTTTTCTGAATATTTAGATTAATTATTGGGATTGAGCTCAATTATCTTTTAATTTAATTCTTAAGTAGATTTTTTGGGCCACAAATAGTTGATAATTTAAGGAAAAAATTTATTATTCGAAAATTTTCAAAATACAATTTTAAAAATAACAAATCGATGAAAAAAAATTAAAAAATCAGATGATTATTTGTGACTTCTGAGACAATGTTATATCCTAATTATAGGGTAATTAGTACATAACGTTTCCTCCTTTTATTGTTGTTGTGGAAAATGTCCATACTTTCCATTTTTGGCATTTTCACATTTATTTCCACCTTCATTGCACAAAAGGTCATTTTCACATATTTTCTCAATTAAAAATTATGAAATGACCAAAATATCATTCTCTGCAAATAAAAGAAAAAGAAAAATTAATTGCAATCACAGTTCCAACTTTTTTTAAAAAGCCCAAATAAGTCACAAATAAATTATTAAAATGGTAATTAGAACATAATGTTCTTACCTTTCCCTATTATTGTAAAAAGTTCATACCTTTTATTTTATTGGTATTTTCATCTTACATTACACATTTAATTGCGCAAACCATCATTTTTATCCAATTTCTCAATAAAAAAACTGTTAAATGATGAATATGCCATCATATTTAAATAAAAAGCTAAAGAATTAATTACAATCATAATCCCAATTTTTTTTAAAAGTGAAAACAAGTCCACAAAAAATTAATAAAAAATTAATTTTTTTTAAAAAAAAGTGCAAACGAGTCCCGATTAAATTTATTTAAAAATTTAAAAAAATTAAAAAGTGAAAACTAGTCCCTAATAAATTATTGAAGAATTAGAAATTAAAAATATTTTTTTATTTAAATAGGAGTGCGTATTAGTAATTTCACAACTTTTTTGAGAAAATAGATAGAAATGATTGTTTGCGCAATTAAATGTGTAATTAAGGGTGAAAATACCAAAAAATATATATATATATATAAAAGGTGTGAATTTTTTTACAATAATAGGGAAATGTATGGACATTATGTGTGAATTACTCTTTTAATAATTTATTTGTGACTTATTTGAAAACCTTCGGGCATGTTCTTGAAACTAGAAACAACTATGAATGATCATATATTGACTATGATTGCACACTTAAACTAAACTGAGAATCTAGGTGCAATAATTGACTCGGGAACTTGGATTGATATGATGTTAAATTTTTTATCTGGTATATTTTCACGATTTACTTTGGACTATCATTTGTACAAGATCAAGATGTCATTAACTGAGCTGATAAATGAGTTGCAGAATGTGGAAAGTGATCTTAAGGGTAATGATGTCATGCTCATTCGGTAGCTTCTCCGGTTCCAAGCCGAAATGTGGATTTAGAAAGAAGAATAAGAGAGATAACAAGAAAAATAAGAGTAATAAAAAGCCCAAAATAGATGGAACAGTAAGAGGCAAATATCTAAACTACGATCGGAAAGGATATTGGAAGAAAGACAATCCTGATGCATTAGTTAAAAAGCAGGGTGCTGATGAGTTTTTTGGTGTTGAGTCGTGTTTGTTGATTGATTCTAGTGGAAATTCATGCTCCCATTGGACTATTTGTATGTATATACATCAGGATCTCGATTCATGGATATCTCGATTCGAGAAATCTAAATCTTTAGTTATAGACTTTGGAGTCATTAATCATATCTGCATATCTATGCAGATGCTTCAAGAGAGCAGTAGACTTTATATTCGAATGCATTTGCCTAAACATTCCAAAGTCACATGCTTTTGAGAAATTCAAAAAGCATTGGGCTAATATCAAGAAGTATTTGGGTAAGAGTAATAAGATATTTCGATCAATCGTAGTGAATATCTCTTGAAAAATTTCAATGACTTCTTGAAGAAAATGATATATTTCTCAACTAAGTATGTCTATTACACCCCAGCAAAATGACGTTTTAGAAAGAATAAACATATCATTATTACATATAGTTAATCAATGATGAGTTTCCAAACTCTACCTATCTCATTTTGGGATATACAATGGAGATGTTGCATATATTCTTAACTTAATTCCTTTTGAATTTGTTTCCACTACTCCTCTGAAATTGTAGAATGGGCGTAAGTCCTGGTTGCAACACATTCAAATTTGGGAATATCCGACTCGTGATGAAAGGAAAGACATAAAAGTTGAAGTCTAATCAGAAATATGTCTATTTGTGGGGGTACCATAGGGTATTATTTCTATGCTCTTCTAGATTTGAAGGTCTTCGTTAGAACAATTACAACTATCTTAAAGGATAAATATACCAACGAACGTCGATCCAAAAATAATATTATTTTAAAAGAATGAGTGGAGCAATTCCACTCCATCGGTTCCTGTAACATAACCTGGGGACAAACATTCTATGGTGTCATGAATACCAAAACAATGTAATCTAAGTAGGAGAGATGTGTAGTCATACGATCTCGTAAATCAAGAATGCGGTGAACATAATGAGGAGCTAATGACATCACTTTATGATCATACCGACATTGATGGAATTATTACCAGTCCAAGTGACACCATTGACCAGGATCCACCATCCTTTAGATACAATCAGAGGGTTATCAGGCCACCTTGTACATATTTGTTTATCGAAAAATTGAGTTCTCTCAACAAGCTTGGCATGTTTCGCTATCATTAGGAAACATCAATTATTACTTTATGGAAATATGTCTCACTGCTGATGCTACCACCTCTTGTGCACCAATGATGGTTGAACAAGTATCTCCTCCAACGTTAGCACCTTCACCAATAAAAAAAAATAACGATTTGCCTAGGTAACAAATAATCATTGCCTAGGTCACAGCTGGGACTAAAGTGAAATAATGATTTGACCTGCCGATCTTTGCATCAAATCAAAACATTCGAATCAAGGCAGAGACGCGCACACGAAATTGACATTGTAGCTTAGGAATGGCAAAAAAACTCGTTTAACCCGATACTCGTGGAGTTCCGCCCCGAATGAGGCAAGGATTACCAGCCTAACCGAGTAAACGAGGAGGGGACAGGGTGATAGTCATTGCCTCGAGCGGGTATGAGACGGGTACGGAAAACATAGTCCCCGGCCCGTTACCCACCCCGTTTAAAATTAATTTCAAATTTAATTTTTTTATCAAACAAAAATAATAGATTTATCATCATTTTTTAAGAGAACATAAGTTGTTTTTAATAAATAGGTAAAAAAGTAATAATATTTATTAACTAAAGACATAAAAAAGTTAAAAATAAAATAAATAAAAAATAAAAAGAAAAAATAAATGGGACGATAAATTAGGCGCCTCGTCCTGTCCCGCTTTAACTGGGTATGAAGATGGGATAAGGTAAGAAAAAAAATCTGACAGGAGGGAGTGGAAATGACCAACCCGTCCCATACCCGTCCTGTTGGCATCCCTATTGTAGGCTTGTAGGCTGTAGCTCGATATGATGTTGAAGGCCTATAAATGGAGGCAATTGGTCCCCTACTCAAGGTAGGGTCAAGCCCATAAAATTACTCAATACAATCATCAAAAGAAGAACCACCACCATATTCTCTTTACTTTTCAGCAATTATCCTATCAAATTACTTTAAGTTGATTTAATTATGCCATGGCATTTTAATCATCAAGATTAATAGTTTGACTAGATCGTCTTCTTAATACTATCCTCTAATCTACAGATCACGTTGTCAAACAAGCTAACTAATGGCTTAATAAAGCTAATTCTAGCCCACTCAATTACCTATAACACCTCACAAGAACTCGATAACAAAATAATTTATCAATTAGTCCACTCATTCACGAAACCAATAGCATTTCAAAATTCAACCGAGCTGCAGTGCCACCCTCCCTGACAGATCACACACATCGGGGGGAGGGAAGCATTTTTTTTTCATTTTTTATTTCATGCGGGTCCCACACCGGTCACACACTCATGTGAGGTTAGGTCAACCAGATTGGCAAATCAATTCGGACAAACTTGCTTAATTCTTCAAAATTTGAGCACAAGGACTAGTTCAACAACAAACATCATCAGAAAATAAGGAGCCATTCTCAATAACTAGGGAACTTTTACCTTTAAAATATTGAACAACTTAATCAAGAAAACTATTATGAACCAAAGCAATCAAAAGATTGAGCTCAACAAAATCATGAACACAACCCAATATATAATCCCAATTGTTGACAACTCCACAGCTCAACAATAGTGAAAACTGTGGGGATCAAAGAAGAGATAAGGTAGGCATAAAATCTTGGAGTGATGAGGTGGGATATCCTCACATTCAAAGTGATAAAGAAGCACTCTCACATGTACCATTTTCAATTGGTGGAGAGAGTTTGAGTGACAATAGAGTTCTGTGTTCAGGTTTTTCAAACAGATTGGGAGTCCAAGGAGATGTAACTTCACATGAGATCAAAACAAATTCAGCTGATATCAGTTTATGAAGAGATTGAATCCATATCAGCCACTACTTCACAATAACTATTCAAATAAGATATATCAGTCAAAGATAGTTTATTTTGAATTAATTTTCAGCAGATTTCATGCTGAGTAATTGCAGATTTTGTTCTAAGTAGTTAGCTCAGCTTAGTCTATTTAAACAGGGTCTTTTTAACCTCTTATGCTCATGCTTTCATTTTTCCTCTCCAATTTATTTTCAGAAAATATGAACTTGTTCAAATAGCAGCCATTTCAGTTAATTTTTGAAAAGAGGAGCTCACCAAAGCATAATTCCACACATCCAACGTGAAAAGTGCAACAATCATATTTACAAGACAAGACACAAAGCAAGAGACTCAGGAAAAAAAAAAACCCAGAATACAGAACACCATTAATGGCATAAACCATCATCCTTAAGATCCATTCACAAAATCCAGCAAACAATTTTGTTTAAAAACAAGTAAAAATTGCTAAATCGATCAGTAATCTGACCTTCAACACAACAAACCCCAATTTATCCAGCAGCATTCAAGACCCTGCCAATCTCAAAAGAAACAAAAGCATCAACACAAGCATACTGCACTTGATCAGGCTTCAACCATCGGTAATCCCACCTACTCATGGTCACTCTGCTCGGCTTGTCCACCTCTTTCCCAAGCACAACTCTCGCCAGATTTTTCAGCCCCGAATTCTTCAATTCCTGCATCTGATAGGTATCCGCCGCGAGCTTTCTTAAATCCACGGCATTCGCATTGAACCCAAATCCATAGTCCTCTTCGAGTTTCTCCAAGTCAGCTTTAATCCCAATGCCCACAAAGGTGTAGTTCTGGTCGGACAGGAAGTCAACAAGGGAGGGCGGGACAGAAGGGGAATGAATGAGTTGGTAGATTAGACAGCGCCGATCGACACAGAGCTGGAGGGTGGCGACTGGATTCTCAATGTTTCGTTGGAAGTTGGGGCGCCACTCGACGTCGAGGCCGATTATCAGACGGCGGTCTTGGGAATGGTTAAGAGACTCGATTTCTGACAGCCATTGGGAGACCGTGGTAGGATCGTGAGTTAATAGGGTGTGGATGATGTCTCCGAAGAAGTTGACGTCGTAGAGGTTGTGGGTGTCGTCTGGCAACATGTAGTCATGAATGGTGATCGCCATTGCTCCGCCTCTGTGCCTTGAGACTTGAGAGAGACACACAGACTTTATAGAGAGAGAATGAGGAGGATTATTTTTTTTCTTATTATTTTAAAATAAACTAAAGGATCTTTTCCCTTTATTTAAAATCAAATTTTTAATACGGGTTTTAAAAAGTTGTGACACCTATAAAATATATAGTTGATCCGTAACTTTGGAGGTCAATGAATTTCACCTAATTGGAATAGAACACTTCAATTTGTAGCGATCGAGTCATGTTATCCCACCCCCAATGCCCCTAATACACTTTCTTACTCGACATAAACCATTTTTTTTAATTTCGAAAACTCAAATTCAATGGATATTAAAATAACTCAATTTGATTGGAAATAAAAACAATGAATTCTGGTAGACTTGTTAATAAAATCTAAACGATGTGGGATAATTGCTTTTAAATTAAAGTTCAGTAATTTAATTGCTTTAAATTAAAGTTTAAAAACCCAAATGGCTCCTTTAATTTAAGAACTGCCAGGGCCTGTAAAGTGCAAATGTGAGATGGGGGTGGATGTTTAAATATTTGGAGATGTTTTTTTAATAAGGTGGGTCTGGACCCACCTTATGTGAGAGTTTTTGCTCTATCAGGCCTTCAGGTTAATTCTTAATTTAAAAGTCCGACAATAGTCTGCTTTTTATGGAGACCTGGGCATTGGGGACCATGCCTAGGTACATTTTTTATGCCTTTATAGTCTTGAACTTATCCTTTTATAAGTGGCAGTCACAAGTCAGCTTCCCCCATGTACAGAAAACTTCCCACGGAATTTCACTAGAAAACTCACAATATGCAGGCCCACCGTTGCGGGACCAAGGTGTGTGAGTATTTTGGTGAAATTCCGTGGGTTTGGCTTCTGTACATGAAGCAAAGCTCGTCACAATTGGCTCATAGTCATGCGATTAAATTGTAGTTGTCCTCTACTCAAATCATTCGGTAAGTTTAGCCTTCATTATATATAAAATTATAAATCATTTTTAAATAATCAAATTTTATTTTTAACTATACATTTCAATAAACTCACGAGTACTATCTATTAATCCATCATTCATTTTTTATTTATTTATAAATTATGCATTTTATAAATTCTTACCAAATGGAATTAAGTAATAACTTAAAGAGGCAATAAAGATGTGAATCTTGCAATTCTAATTGAATTTACCCAGTATTAGCAGCATTCAAGACCCGACCAATCTCATAAGAAACGAATCAACTCCATCTGATAAGTATCTGCCACGAGTTTCCTTAAATCCATGGCATTCGCATTGTACCCAAACCCATAATCCTCTTCAATTTTATTCATATCAAACTCAATTCCAATCCCACAAGGTATGGTTCTAATTGGAGACGAAGTCAATGGAGAGGACGGGACAGAAGGTGAATGAATGAGTAGGTAGATGAGACGTTGGCAACCGACGCAGAGCTGGAGGTTGGCAACAAGATTCTTATAGTGGTGGTTACTAGGGTGCCACTCTACGTCGAGGCTGAAGATCAGGTGATGGCTACTGTTATTCAATATCGGACAACCAATGTGAAACCATGGAAGTGTCGTGAGCTACTAGGGTCAGCGTGATGTCTCCGAAGAAATTGAAGTCGTAGAGGTTGTGGGTCTCGTATGGTATGCAGTGTCCTAAATGGTGATCACCATTCATCCAACTATGACATCATCCTTCACATGTGCACCTCGAAGGGATGAGTTCGATCACCATACCCCGGACGAACTCAACAAATGAGTTTGACACTTTATTCCAATCGAGCTTACATGAGGAGTTCGACTAACTGAATGCTTAAGAAGAGGACTTAACTTTAATGGAGCATCAATCATTCAAGGGTAAATAATTTGCCCTCCAATTGTCCAAAATAGTAAGGGTGCATTTGAGCTACATTATTTTTGAAGAATGTATTTTGAATTAGTAAATTGATGGAGAATGTGTGGTTGAAAAATAAGGAAAAATTATTGATGTGAGGAAAAATATTATTTTATTGAAAAACGTATGACTTAAAATGAGTAGAAGAATGATAATGAAAATTTTAGCCCCTGTTTGTCTACCTATAAAATATTCTACACATAAACCAAGTTATTTTAAAAAATATTATTCATTACTCCATTTTCCTTCCTATAATGGTAGACAAACAGGCTCTTAATGTGACTCAAAAATGGGCTAAATGAGAAGGAATAAGGTGAGTTGGCGAAAAACCTATGACCTACAAATCAAAAATCAATGATGTGACAAGTGGCACTTGGATTGAGGTCAAATACTATAGCTAGAAATTACTAAAACAACGAGTAATTGTAATTTCTTCCTCATATAAGGGGGAGGTGGGCAATTCTAAGGGAGATAGAGAATCAAATTCTCTCTTTTTAATAAACTCATAGAAGCGACGCACACTAAAAGACTATAGATCACTGGAAACGACGATTTGCTCCGACAAAAACCTACAACTAGGTTTGTCGAAAAATCGAAGAACACGAAGAGTCTACGAGCATGCAGAATCGAAGAACACACAAAATCAAAAAACACATAAAGATTGGAACAAACTAAAAAGGCGACCATCGGAACGCAAGAGAACCCACCCCGAAGACACCGACTAGGAGGAAACCAACTGAAGCCGACTATGAACAGTCAATTGACTGTCGAAAACACGAGGTGACCACCGTGATACTTACTATGATGAACCAACAACTGATTGTTGCCCCCAAAAAAATGAATAAATAAATAGCAACACCGTAACCACACGCATGAGAGAAAAATGTTAAGGCTTTGATACCATGCCAAGTTTACTAAACGATCTTCTCGTGTGTATTCTCTTTCATATATAGAATATTACAAAGCTATAATATTACAAAGCTATAACTATACAATAGGGATTCAATCCCTAATTCTATGCGTATGATTAGGGCATACAAGGAAATAATTAATTTGCTCTAGTAAACACTTTTTTTTTCTTTCAAAACAAGCCAAAACCAAACTTCGAGGTGTTGTAGTAATTCTAGGAGAACACGAAACATGGATATTCTAGACAATTTCACAAGGCATTAAACTGACAATTTCGTAAGGCATTAAGCCGACAGGGAACACTGAATGTGGCAGCCCTTATGGCGACAATCAAGAACTTGACGAAAGTCATGGATCGAATTGAGCTAAATCAGACTGCCCACATTTAGTGCTACAGAAATTGAGGTGGAATCACCGGCTCACCACTAAGAAGGTTGTCCCCTGTAAGGAGGCGGTTGCACTTTCCCAAAGACGAACTCACTATGAGCACAAAGGATAAAACAAGGCAAGCTCATGCACCCAATAGGTAGATAATTAATCCCCAAGCAAGAAGGAAGTGTCCTCGACCACCTAAGAATGCCCAACCAACCTAGAGTAATGGAGGAGAAAACCTCTTAATCGCAGGCCCATCTCTCCACATCATGCCGCGTCTGCTGCTTATGGAGGCTAATGCAAACTAGAACAAATGAAAAGTGCATAGCTGACCTGGATACAAAGAAAAAGGCATGACGGAGGAATACATTGCAAACAATCACTCCCCCTTTTCAGAATATATCTTGTCTGAGTCACTGTCGGGAAATCTCAAAATGCCCCAACTGATGGGATACAAAAGCATTAGTAATACCAATAGGTTACATGAACAAATATACTGCTTGGATGGAGCTCCAAGACAACAATGATGTAATCATGATAGAGCTTTTGCTCTAACATTTGAAGACCGAGCTAAAAAGTCGTCTAAAAAGCTACAAAATAGGTCCATAAGGAGCATGAACTAGCAATTGCCTTCCAATCTCTATTCAAGGGTTTCCGAGCTCGGGCTATCCCTAAGGAATGCTTGGTTAGCATCAAGCAAGGATGCACAGAAAATCTCAATATCTACCTTAACTTGTTCAATAAGTCGTTTAGCTGGAAAGGATCTCTGATGATGCCACATAATGGGAACAATCTTGGGTCTTTGAGCAAGGACCAGATTTTGGAGGGCCTTGCGTTAGCAAAGCTAGACACCAGCAAAGGTGTGAAAGAACTCGAAGGCACCCCCACTCAGGAGGATAAGGTAAACCACGAAAAAGAAACACAAAAGTATGCATGTTAGAAATTCACAAAGGATTTAAGTTCTGAGGTCTAGCCTTAGCTAGATCCAAGCTCGAGTGAATCTGCTGCACACATGAAAAGAAATCTATCAAGGATTTTTAGTTCTGAGGTCTAGCCTAAGCTAGCTCCAACCTCAAGTGTTCATGTGCTGCACACTTGGAGAGAAATCCACCAAGGATTTCAGTTGTGAGTATAGCCTTAACTAGATCCAACCTCAAGTATCATGTGCTGTGCGCATAGAGAGAAATCCACAAAGGATTTCAATTCTGATGTCTAATCCTAGCTAGATTCAACCTCAAGTGTGCATATGTTGTACACTTAGAGAGAAATCTATACAAGATTTCAGTTATGAGGTCTAGGCTTTATTAGATCCGATCTCAAGTGTAAATGCGCTGAACATGTGAAGAGAAATTCACAAAGGATTTCAATTATGAGTTCTAGCCTTATCTAGATTGCACATTTTTTTGCATGTGCTGCACACACAAAGTGAAATCCATAAATGATTTTAATTCGAAGATATAACCTCAGCTAGATCAGATTTAAGTGTGCATGTGCTACAGAGTTGGAGAGTAATCTATAAAGAATTTTAGTTATGAGGTCTAGCCTTGACTAGATTTGATCTCAAATGTATGTGTTGCATGTATGTTTTAACATCAACAGTATGCATTACTATATGTTTTTTCTGGCTGTGGAAATAAAATGACTCCAACTTCTGAGAGTGATCTTATTACAAGACAATAAAAGATTTGGAACTGATAACATTAAGTAGGAAATTAAGGAGAACAAAGATATGAATCTTGTAATTATAATCAAATTACTTTCTTTCTACCTGAGGAAATTTGACTAGCGAAACACCCCATTGGAGTGACTCAGGGGAATTCTGAGATCAGTAATCTCACGAGATTGTTATTGTTTCCTTGTTAGGATCCCATTTCACTAATTTGTATTGAGAACTTTCTGTTTCGCATTGACAATGGGCTGCTTCCCCAGATCAGTTCTTTCTTTAGTCGAATGCAATTCAACTTCGTCTAAAGACGGGTACGATCTTCCACTTCCACGAACTAGATCTTTAATTTCGGTGATAAGAACTTGTCCTTCAGCAGGCACTCCACAGTCACATGTACCCCTGAGCAATAGGGAAGCTGCCATTAACAAAGGAAAAAGGATTAAAAGAAAATTGCATTGATGCAACATATAGTTAATAAACAGTATGAAAAAGGAGTATGCACATACGATATCGCCAATAGTGTTTCGGATTTGTTGGGTCATTGATCCTCTCCTCTGCTGCAGGTCGTGTTGTGTACTCCTCTTTCAGTGCTAGCAAATCCTGTTTAGCACACAAAACTGTGACAAGTCATTTAAGGCATATGGATGCATGATATGTAACGTCCTTCCTCGATTGAACCTATAGTATGTTTATCTAAGCTCAAAAAGAAGTAACAGTTACTGTTATGTTTCCAAACATGTATAGACAAAACTAAAAAAGTTATTTCCTACTTTGACCAAAAAAAAAAATTTATTTATTTGAGAAATTTTACTTACGAGCTTTTTAAGCTTAGCCAAACATGTTCTTGGCCAATATTTTTACGACGACTGCAAAAGCACTCTTTGTGTATCCAAGTACCTGAAGTGGAAAAATTGCCCACGTTGATGGAGATTCAAAGTGCTGCTGCAAAATGAAGTACACAATCTCGGGAATGCATTGATCAGGTGGCAATATATCAGTTCCCATCACATTCTTGAAATATCTACGTCTTGTTTCTTCATCTTCTTACCACCAGGCGCGCAACGTGGAACAGTCGTGACATGAAGGAGCACACACCTAAAACAAGGTTAAGCAAGAACGATTATTTGATTATGGGCCTTTTTCTATATTGACTATGGTCCACATCATTTTATTTCCAAGATTTTTGAGTGGAAGGTACTTCATTAAAAGATATAAAAACACAAAGATGACATGAACAGAAACAAATAAGAATAAACCTATTACCGTCATATAACTATACTGAGAAGGAATACCGAATTCCAGATCAGGTTCATTTGGCATACGTTGAATGCGTAATCCTATTAAACCAAGCTCTTGCATGACCTGTGTCACCTCATAACGAAACAACCTTATAAATTCACTTGAAGTTATCTCTGGCGTGAATGTAATGGAAAACAGTAGAAAGTCTTACAGGATGAACACATGAAGGAATCATCCCGAGATCTTCTCCGCAAGCCAGCATATCCGAGGAGTTCAAGAGAACAGGCAATGTCTTTAGAGCATTTTGACGCCACAGAGTCTCTTGCCGATGGAAGAAGTAATCGTAATATAGTCTCTTCAGAACATATCTGCTGCATCATTGGACAGCAATGATAAATGGCAAATTGTGCTGATATTGGATAACCAAAGCAGATCTTTTCCGAAGAGAAGTAGAGATAAGATGGTAAGAGAAGAAAAAAACCAATAATCTTCACCACAATAGACTTAATGCATGTCGTCACAATTTTATCTCTAACAAAATGGACACATTTTGATAATCCAAAAAATATGAATATCTTAGGTACCTGTGCTCATCTAAATCACCAAAGCTTGAGGTGTCTTCAAGATTGAAACGAGGGTAAAAACTTTTTGAATCTTCTGGATCTCTGATGAGGACTATATTCTGCCACAGGATAAAACAACTGAAGCATAATGACAAGAGAGTACTCATATATTTTTAAAAAAATTAAAAAATAAAAAATCAGATGCCCATTGCATACAATCATGTCAGCCAAGATGAAGATGGTCAAAGCAAATGCAAAAAGCATTGATAACTGAAAGAATCTTTCTAGATTTACACTTGCCTTCACAAAATCAAAGAGGTTGCTCCGAAGTTTTGCTTCACTCTCTAACAACATGGATGTTTCTATGAATGCCTCCAGCTTGGATGCTATTTTCTTTTCAGTATTGCAGTCCTCCTTGAACTACATAGATCTCATAAAGTGAGTGAATAGCTTGGTAGTCAAAGTGCTTCTTCTTTCTCTTTTGANCTCCGAAGTTTTGCTTCACTCTCTAACAACATGGATGTTTCTATGAATGCCTCCAGCTTGGATGCTATTTTCTTTTCAGTATTGCAGTCCTCCTTGAACTACATAGATCTCATAAAGTGAGTGAATAGCTTGGTAGTCAAAGTGCTTCTTCTTTCTCTTTTGAATATGCAGCAGGAAAATTTTGATCATGATCTAAACTTGATTTGCTTCTAAACTAGAATTTTAGTTTTCGTACAGACTTGGCATGTATGAGTGTCTAGATAAAATTTCTACACAAGAGAGTGAAATGAGGAAAATCAAAATGCAGAACAAAAAGAGTACGCAAAAACTCATTACCTCTAAAAACTTCTGCCCAATGTATGGTCGACTCAAGCGATTGAAGTCCCATATTCGTTCCCTTTCAAGTTCCTCCTGCAGTAATAATTAGTTTATTATATATGAACTGAGTATGAGTGCATTTTGGGCTAAACATATAGCCTCGATAAGTAAAGAAAAAAAAAGACAAGTACTCGAAGGAGAAAGACAAGGGCATACCTGGCTTAGAGGAATAGATTGTCGAAATTTTCCACAAAGACCAGTCATTGCATGACCTGGGAGCTCCCAGATTCTAAAGAAACCCAATATATGATCAATGCTGTAAGCCTTGAAGTACTTGGCCATCTGTTAATCATACCAGAATGCCAGTTATTATAGAATTACACAATTGTCCAAGGATTTAGGAACTTTTGAAAAAGAATAAGAAAGAGACAACACCAAGTCACTGATCAACCTGCGTTAAATGAGCACGCCACCAAGCATAATTGTCTTTGGACACTTCTTCCCAATTATAAGTGGGGAATCCCCAATTTTGTCCATTTTTACCAAAATAGTCTGGAGGTGCCCCAGTAGAGGCATTCATGCAAAACAGATTTGGGTGGATCCAAGTATCCACACTATTTTGGTCAACTCCAATGGGAAATCCCCCTTCAGTACTACTCCTTTCTTTCTAGCATATTCAGAAGCTTCAGATAACTGTCATTATCAACATGATTACCAAGTGTTTATATGTCATGAGTCGTGACAAAAGAGTAAACACAACAGGTAAGAATTTTTACTTACTTGCATACGCAAATGGTACTGGATATAGTAATGAAAGCAAAGTTATATCATAGTGCAAGCTATCTTTTGAGACAAGCTGCTCAAGCTGAAAGTGTGGAAAGAGAACTGTTAGCACTAACACGTTGGTGTTAAAAAATATGCGGACTTTCAAATTAAAGTTCCTGATCCCATTAGAATTTTACTTGTGAAATATGAGTACCTCTGGGCTGGGAAATAAAAGAATAAGAGAGAAAAGACCAAGAAATTAAAAAAATGCAGATACCTTATCTTGTGAGAAAATAGAAAATCGACCCCACTGGCTGCGATCTGAC
>CAIGRM010261864.1:0-27010 GCA_903798335.1 Fraxinus albicans | reverse complement strand
ATTTCCAGTAAGGCAGTGCCCAGGTGTTGTAATCGTGGCACCTAGGTGCTACACCATTTATTTTTAGATTTTGTTGTTTGGACCGCGAGAAACCCACAAAAAGACTCCAAATTGGCCAAAAACGTATGGAGAAGTATAAATAGACCTTAGGAGGCATGAAAATGGGGGGTTCCCACTCATTGAAAAGCGGATTCCAAACATTGAGAAAGGGGGATACAATGGGAGATCGAAGATCCCTATTCAAAGAACAGAATCATCACAGAATTCGAGTTTAAAGCATTGATTTGAAGTGAAAGAAGATCTTGGTGCAAGATTTAATTTGTTTCTACATCTTTATTAAAATTCGGTGATGTATTCCATTACTTTTAGTGTTTATTTCTACATTATGATGAGCTAAATTCCTTATTAGGGCGAACAATATAATCTATTGAGACTCTTAATTCTTTAACTCAAGAATTTTGTGTTTTATTCTTCCATGTGTTGATTTTGTTATTATTGCAATACATTGAATTATTTGATCAATAATTTGATGATCCATTGAGTTTCTTAGGAACCGAGAGATGAGTTTGAGACTTAGAACGTGTAATAAAATTCGGTAACGAAGTATAACGTATAGAGATACCTATACCTAGTACTGTGGTCGTTATATGAATTCCTAGTGACATAACTCGTTTAACTAAGGGTAATTCGCATAGAGATATGGAATTGAATTAGTTGAATAGGCTCAACGAGAACTCGAGAGGGGTAAGTTGAATACCGTAGGAGAATTCGACCGAACACTACATTAGGCTAGAATCTTGAATTAAGAACTGAGGTGATCATTAGATGAACTTATTTTGCCCTAATATTCATTATGTATTCCAATTTTCTATCAATCAGTGTTTCAAAGATTTTTATACTTTCCTTAGTTTTAGGTAGTTAGTTCATAAAAGAAAAATAATTTTCACAACTTTTACCATACTTTATTTGTTTACTTTCATCAAATAAGAGTTAGGAAAAGTAGATTAAGACTAAGGTATAGTCCTCGTGGGAACGATAATCCGGACTCAAAGGTCAACTTTACTACTTGTTACGATATCGTACACTTGAGATAGAAAAAATGTAACAAGTTTTTGGCGTCGTTACCGGGGACTATGTACTTTTAGTTTTAGTTTATTTTATTTTTAACTGTTATTTGATTTTATTTGTTTCTTTTCTTTGTTTTCCTTTTTTATATCGTTTACTCACTCCCTACGATTTTAATCCATCTTGTGTTGGTATTATCTCTTTGTACTTTTTAGATATTATGCATAATTCTAACATTGGTAAAATAACAAAGTTGTTGCAATAACAAATCTCTACATGAATTGTCAAGATATGCTTGGAGGATATCCAAGTTGTGAAAATTGTTACGAGTTGCATTGTATTGGGAAATGCTTGTTCTCTAGTTTACACATGTCGAAACTTCTGAAATTTCGAAAATATTTGATATGCAAAAAACAAGCAATTGAAAAATCTGATGAAAAGTACATGTTCGTGGAAGATTTTATGCCTGACGATTGGGATGAAGACATCAAACTTGTGGGAGATGGTCCTCCTGTATTCATGTCATCTTCATCAATTTCGATATATGAATCCTCTTTGAGTGATTTCTTTTGTTCAGCTTCTACTTAGAAGCTCCCTAATGGTCCTAGTAATCTCAATGGCAAATCATCCTCACTAACTTTGTTTACAACTTGTACTTGAAAATCTGGTAGTCCCCATAATACTCTCAAGAGTAGATCATCCTCGTCAATTTCATCAAGTGCATCATTTCCCTTCATTTTAAAGCATGTTAGGACGGATAAATCCCCATTGGTATGCCGTCATCATCAATTTTAGGATCTCCCATCTCATACTATTGGTATGCTCTTGCTTCCTTTCATTTCTTATCAATGAAAACAAAAAGAAACAAGTAGATCAGTTGGAAAA
This sequence comes from Fraxinus albicans, assembly GCA_903798335.1. NCBI lineage: Eukaryota > Viridiplantae > Streptophyta > Magnoliopsida > Lamiales > Oleaceae > Fraxinus > Fraxinus albicans. The sequence goes on along the minus strand of CAIGRM010261864.1, from coordinate 25,060 downwards.
AAAAAGTAAAAAGAAAAAATAATAATCTAAATCTAAGATAGAATTATCAACAAAAATTAAAGTAAATAAATTAGTCCCCAATAACGTTGCCAAACACTTTATCGTATGATTTTGGAAGTACGTAGATCGTCAGATTATAGTTCCTACAGAGACTAATTATTTGCTATCCATTTTTATACTAAATTAGCTTCAGTATAAATTAATGTGGTGAACTATTATCGCAAATCAGGATTTTATATTATAACTAAACTATATTTAGCTTAGCCCCTATTTGAGCCACTCATTCACACAATATATTATGTACAAATCCAAACATTTTCTCTACTTTTTAATAACACATTTTCCTAAAAATCACTATTCACAACTCTACTTTTCCCAAATAATGATTGTCAAATAGGGGATAAGTAGCTAATTTATATTAAAATTGAAAAACACAAGATTCGACCAAACTACACCTAGAGTGGGGTGATTGGTGTAAATGTGGAATTATCAATCTAATTAACTAGCAATATGTCACAAGTTATTTATGTCTAACTGATTAGTCAAACAGTCCAATTTAGCCTATCTTTGAATATCACAGTTATAGCAACAATAAATAAAGCAGTAAACAACACCAGAATTGTTCACGGAGAAACCCAACGTGGAAAAAACTCTGGACACTTTACTAGTCAAAGATCCACTATAAACTGATAATACACTTACAGACCACCAACAAAATTGACAATATAAGCTTTCTGATCTCCTATCTGAAGTAAGAAATAGCCCTCCTGAAATGTGCACATGAACACAAAACCCAGCTCTTCTTTGTAAAACAGTCCTCCTGGAATGAGCACACGAACTCTAATCCTAACTCTTTACGCAGTTTATCTCATGTAGATCTTCCCCAAGAACTCCTTGTTCTTCAAACTGTTCCTCGAGCGAGAAGGGTCTGTAGCTCGAGCGACAGTGGGGCGAAGGTCGAGCGAGGTAGTCTCGAGCAACACTCTGGCGAGCAGTTAGTGAAAAATCGGCGTGACTCCTTCTTGCTCTAAACATGGAACCCCGAACCCTAAGCTAACTTACCAACTATGAAACTTTACAATTTAGTCCCTAATCTTTTATAAGTATTCAAGTTGGTCAATTTGTTCACAAAATCACCAATACAAAAACCTAACAAAAATAACTCACCTAATTTGTATAGAACTTTTGAGATTAAATGGTTAAGAGTTTCGATTTTACTTGAGCTATTTACTATTCATTCAATCCAATGTCATTTCATATGTATTAAAAATCGAATTAACCAATTTTAGTCACTATCTCTCTCGGGTAAAACTTACTATATTTACATGCCCAAATTTATTATATCTCTATATAAATTCATACACGTGTAAAATTATTTAATTATATTAATTCAATTAGGATTGCATAAGCTATAAAAGTATCTCTCAAGCTCTTATACAATATATGTCACTTATTACACGAACTACATAAATGAATCTCATCTCCATCTCAATATTGTCCTTAAATCAAGCAATTGATGATCAAGTAATTGAAAGTCAATTAAACATTAAATAAATAATTAACACATATTCAAATTTGAATGAAATCAGATGAATTAAATAAAAATTAACCCTAATGTACACCGTTCAACCTAACAACAGAATCCTTACAATTGCATGTTCTTTGGCATCAAATTTCCAACAATGGATCATAAACTTCCTCTTCAAAGCATGTATATGTACCAACCAATAATATTCTTCAACCTTCAAATCTCAAATCGAGATATAAATCTTAAGAATTTGATGTATTTGAATGTATAAGTTTGTCTCAATATTTTACCGGTAACCTCCCTTTTGATTGAATGAAAAAAATCATATTTATAAACCTCAATTTAAATCTAAAATAGAGTCCCAAGGTAATAGGGAATCATAATTTTAGTTCTATTAGAATATCTCTAATTATTGAAAAGTGGAAAAGTAATGTGAAGATTGCCTGCGAGAACCGCCTTACGTAAGGATAGGATGGTGAAATGAAGAATCAGTGCATATTCATGGTCAATAAAAGCATAAAAAAGGGACTTTCCTAACAAAAAGGTGATAAAAACATATACGTCTCACCTGAAATAACAAAGAGGCCGGCTATGATATGATGCAGGGGCGGAGGCACACTTGGGCAAGGGTGGTCAGTGAACCAACCAATTTTTTTTTAAATTACAAAAAAATAAAAAATAAAAATGTTCTTCCTTTCTATCCTTTTTTGTGCTTCTTAATATCATATAGTTTCCACCGTTATTTGTTGTTGGAAATTTGGGGTTACGTGCTTCAATTCTCGTAGTAAAATATTAGTTGCTTATTGTGTATGTCAGTGTCAGTGTTTTATTTTACTTGAATAAATATAGGGACTATAGGATAAATAACCATTTTGTGAATATGTTTATTAAGATACATTTAACATGTTTTCAATTTGAGTTGTTATGTTTAGGATTCAAGCGAACCAATAGAAAATTAAAAAGTTATAGGTCTCAATTGAGGCGGTCTGTCTATTATTTTATCAAAAGAACCTGTAAACAATGGGAATAAATACCAGTGTTTGAATTATTTTAGGTAAATACAAGTGTTGGATTTTGAATAATGGGATAATGTGGAACCAAGTTTTTTGTTTTTTTTTGTTTTTTATCTGCAATAGGCAATTCATATCCTTAATAATGAATGTTTAGAATCGTGTTTGTACATCTAGATTTAAAAGAACATGATTTTATTTTTGATATATCATATAATGTTTATAAAATTGTCGTGTTTATTCTGGTCTGTGTGCAATCTCTATGCATTTTGTTGTAAAACAACTAATATACTAGAATTGCTCAAATACCAATTGTTGTGCAACAAACCACCGGATTGAGATGTTGAAGTTATATGACTGATAATAATGAAGTATATGATCAAGTAAAATGATAATAAAGACAAGAATATGATAGAGGAATTAAGAGATTTTATTGACTCAAAAATAATGGAGAAGAGAAAAAAATTACAATAGATCCTATAATTCTAGTAATCTATTTTCTCACACAATTAAATTGTATAGAAGAACCTAATATTTATAGGGAACATGTAGATGATGTACAAACCCTCCTAGTAGAATTATTGATGAAGTAGGATACCAAAATTCCAAAACAAATTTCAACTTCCAATAGGATTCCAAATTAGAAGTTCAACTTGATATAAGACTCTATTAGTATTCCAAATTTGAATTCTTCATGATGTGTACTTCAATTAGAATTTTTCAATGACTTCAACAAGGAATTTGATTCACACTCAAATTCTAACAATCTCCACCTTTACATGAATTCCACCAAGGAATGAGCTGACTTCTTCAACAATAACCAAAAAATTAATTTATCAAACCAAACACAAAATACTCCACCTCTATAATTCAAAAATTAATTTCTCCAACCAAATACAAAATACTCCACCTCTACCAATGAATCCAAGCACTACTTTGCAGAATTACCTCAACAAAATCAGCATCCACATACCATTTTCCATGTTCATCTCTACCAATTGAATACAATAGCACCGTGGGTGATGGTGGCAAAACGGCATTATACATTTTTCCTGAACTCCATTGAACTGTATTATTCAAATCTGATCATTTATAAGCTCCTAAAGGTATTGTACCAAATTGAATGTCCACCACGGTACTGAACTTGCAATGATTGACTCTTCTAAATTTTGTACTGACCCTGCAAGATGTATAGTTGAGACTTTTTCTGTCTCTCAAATACGATTTGAGCACCCTTACAAACCTTCAAAACTCCACCTCCATCAAATAACTCATAACCTTTTGAAACAATGATAGATAACGAGATGAGATTTTTCTTCAAATATGGAACATGTCGAACTTGGCTAAGTGTTCTAATTGTCCCATCCAAAGGCTTCAATCTAACTATACCAATTCCAAAAATCCGACAAGTTGTGTTGTTTCCCATAACCACGACACCTTTGGAAACAATTTCATATGTAGCAAACAAGTCCTTATTATGACATATATAAACCACACACACTGAATCAAGAATCCAATCATTTTTCGATTTAGACTCCATGTCAGAAATAGCTAAGAGATTTCCTTCACTTACAATGTTTTCTGCTTGGTCTGCTTCGCCTTAAGTATTTGAATATCTACTCGTAGCAATCCTTCTTTAAGTGCTCATTATTCTTGCAATAGTTACAAATTTGATTACTAAACTTAGATTTAGATCCGCTCCTTCCAAAACCACCATAAGCAACCAGGCCTTCTCCATCTCAGCCTCAAAAACCAGATGCTTCATCTTCTCTTTTGAATACAAAACATTATACAATTCCTCTATGGTGAGAGTATCACGATTATATAAGATCGTGTCTCTAAATGAAGAAAACAAGGCGGGCAACGAACAAAATAGGATCAAGGTCAAATATTCTTCATCATACTCTATTTCGAAAGTTTCCAAATTAGCGACGATCTCCTTAAATACATTCAGGTGATCTTCCAACGATCCTCCTTCTACCATTCAATGAGAGTATAAACACTGCTTGAGGTTCAACTTGCTTGTTAGATTTTTAGTCATGCATAATTGCTCCAACCTCAACTATAAATCAGTTGCTGAATTCTTCTTCAAAATGTCCTGAAAAATAGATTTGATAGATGAAGATAATGTGAGAAACTTCCTTTTTATTCTTCCGTAATTTCTCCAAGTGCGAAGGTGCATCACTTGCCACTCAGAAGAGATTGTTGGAAGGTTTGGGTTGATGAAGTGTATATGGATGATTTGACTTTATAAAGACCTACAGATGAATTTCGAACTCTTTCTTGGAGAGATTTTGTTTTATTGAATAAATATTCCTGACTGTGATTAGACCTTAGACTAACTCTCTTTTTTCCCTGGTCTTGTTTGTTCTGCTTTCTTGCTCTACTACTTTTTTATGCTGTGAACTATGGTTAGATGTGTTGTGATTCTTTTGCTGTGAACTATATTGGCATTGGTTAGATGTGTTGGGATACTAGTAGATGAATACTTCATTTTGGTCATTTCATGAAGTGAATTTTGTATTACCTTCATTTATAATTATTGAATTTATTTGGGATTTTTTTTGGGTGATTTTTGTTGTTGGGTAAATTTTTTCCTTAATTTTGGTAAATAATTTTGTCCTTCAATGTGTAGCTGCATGTCCATTTCTATGTCCTCTAGCTTCTGTGTTGAGAACGGATGAAGAGGAACTCAGATATTTTTGGAATAGCTTGTTGGTCATATAAGCAAACTCGGATATTGATCGAATATTTTGTAATATTTTTTGGTCAATTGTTATTGCTGTCTAACTTTTCGAGTAGGCTAATTAAGTTAGCTTATTGTATTGAATCATACTATTTTTGTTTATTAGAATTATGTAAAATTTGATTATTAGCTTTATTGTTAAATCGTAAGCATTTTGTTTTGTAATTATTATTAATTTATTAGGATTGTTGGAAATTACATAATTGTAAAAATTCTTTTTTTTTAAAAAAAAAAAAAAAAACTATAAAANTATTAGCTTTATTGTTAAATCGTAAGCATTTTGTTTTGTAATTATTATTAATTTATTAGGTTTGTTGGAAATTACATAATTGTAGAATTTCTATTTTTTTAAAAAAACTGTAAAATACCTACGACAACGTTTATAAAACGTTGCCGTAGAGGTCATACTCTACGACAACACCTTGATTTGCAACACACGTCCAAACGTTGTTAAAGGCCTACAGCAACATTTTTTGAACGTTGCCGTAGGCTATTTTTGTTGTAGTGGGTAGGCATCCTATCAATTCCCTACAACGCATCATCCAAATCCAGCTGTGCGAGTACTGTACGCATCTTAACCTACCATAGTGAAAATCTAGTACTCTGATCCAAAAGCAGAATGTTATAATTCATAGAAGCCTCACGAATAAAAAAAGAAACCTTGAACAAATCAAACATTGCGTTCTTGCAGAACTGCTGAACCTGGCTCTTTGATACCACTTGTTGTAAAACTACCAAGATACCAGAATTGCTCTAATACCAATTATTGTGAAACAAATCATCGAATTGAGATTTTGAAATTATATGACAGATAATAATGACATATATGATCAAATAAAAGAATAATAAAGACAAGAATATGATAGATGAATTAAGATGTTCTATTGAATCAAGAATAGTAGAGAAGTGAGAAAAATTACAATAGAAAAAAATTATAATAGATCATATAATTTTAGTAATCTATTTTCTCACACTATAAAATTGTATTGAAGAGCCTAGTATTTATAGGGAATATGTAGGGGATGTCCAAACCCTCCTGTAGAGTTGTTGATGAAGTATCAAAACAAATTTCAACTTCCAATGAGCTTCCAAAATAGAATTTCAACTTAATATAGGACTCCAATAGTATTCCAAATTTGAATTTTTCATGACGTGCACTTCAATTAGAATTTTTTAATTATTTCAACAAGGAATTTGAGTAACACCCAAATTCTAAAATATTTCTTAATAGGTTTTACTTAATGGTTGTTTCAAAGGATTTAGTAATAGAAAGAAATTGTATTTTATCTATTGAAGAAGATATACTTAAAGAAATTGATAATAATGTAATTATACGATATTTTCAAAATATGAAAACACGTAGGGAACAATTATTGTTATATTATTTATAATTGCTTTTGCAATATAATTTTTGCCCACCCAAATAAAATATCTTGACTCCGTTGTTGATTTGATGGTTCATTTGTCACATCTAGTCTTTTTCCTTTTGTTATCTTTCAAATTGAAAACCATTCGTAATACAGGACAATTGGCGTTAGAGTTTGAAGAAGAATTGAACCGAAAATTGTCAAAACGAGCTGTTTCGAAGAAACGGACATAACTTTTTGCAAAAGTATCAGAATTTCTATTATAATATGTTTTCGGAAACGTCTCGCAGGGCTCTGCAAAAGTATCAGAGTTTCATATTGTTGACCACATAAAATCATTTTATATCACTCTTTTTAATCTATTGTACACATCCACGGAAAAATCTATTTAAATCCTTCGTGCAAATATACATCAGATCATATTAGTTCTGGATTAGTTCTGGTTTAATAAACTTTCCTGCTCTAAGCAAGACAGCAACATCAATGTTACTTCTTGGGATATATCCTTTATTTATTTATTTATTTTTTGGTTGTGTATTCTAGTATAATCACACTTTCGTATAAATATCTCCAAGCAATATATGTTTGGCCCCCTTTTTTTTTTTTTGAAAAAACTCATTTTTTTCATAATTCATTTTCTACGCACATTCTCCGATAAAATAATATTTCACGTAATTCGAAAATTTTCCTTATTTTTTAACCACACATTCTCCAAAAAATCATTTTTCATTTTGATCAAACAAGGGAATAGTTTGTTCTTTAATGGCTCAACACTCAATACCATTAATCTGATAAGTATTCTTTAAAATTGGGTTACACCCCAAATGCATATGGCGGCTACCTAAGCGTCATCTAGGAAATGAAGGTTATGTAGACTTGTAAAATCATCCCACATAACTGTGGCAGCCCTGACTATAGACAGGTTAGGCGATCGTCTAATGTCCCCTTTTTATGAGAGCCTCTAAAAAATTATTACATATAATTTATAAAAATTTATAAATAAAATAAAGTTCAAACACAAAAAATCAAGGCAATTAATCCATCCAATTAGCAAACATACTATTCTTTAATTAAAATATAAACATTAGGTTAGTTCAATCTTTATTTGTAAAATTATTTAAAATTTAATTATGTAGACATCTTAGTAAATCTAATTAAAGTAGAAGTTTTTTTTTCCCCCTTAATGATACTTTAGGGCAGGAACTGATTGGTGAATTATTGATGCGGCTATTAGAGTTGATATCTTATACAAGTTGATCATGCTCTTTCTTCATTTAAGTTAAGGTTTGATCAATTTCAAAAAGCATGATTTTTATTTTTAATATTTTTGTTTGATTATAATAAAAATGAAGATCGCAGATGATAATTTTTTGAAGTGTTGGTGTGATAAGTTTGAAACTTTTTTGAAGCACGATAGAAATTCTAATATTGTTAGTAAGAGTTATTATTATTTTTAATTCTTAAGCTGTAATCTTGAGAATTTATTTGTTAGAAGAGACATAAAAGACGATTGATGTGCTAGACTATATTAAAATGATGGACAGTTATTTTTCCAGTGTGTAGATTACTTAGACAATTATTACCAGTTACAATTGCATGTGCCGAAAATAACTTCTCACAGTAATTAAGTTGATAAAATCCTACATTTGGATGTCATAAGAAAAGTTGATAAACAAGTGCTAAAAGAGATTGATTGTAGTTGTATAATTATTGATTTTCTATCAAAAAAAAAAAAATTAGAAGAGTAACAAAGTTCTAGATTGTGTATATATATATATGGAAGCCTCATTTACTTCTCACAATTACTTTGCCTGGTTATGGCAAGGTAGTGTGACACACGAAATTCACTTTCAACACTACCTCATCATCTCGTGTGGTCTTCGCATGGATATCAATCTTAATCAAGCAACGCCTTTATTGTGAACCTCACTTAACCTCAAGGAAGGAGGATGGACCCTTACAAATTCGGTATGTGAGGATCATCTAGTGAGTCACTTTGCCTTTGGTAATTAATTCATGTACTACAATTACTAGGAAAGTTGGAGCGCGAATCTAACGAATCTTTCCTACAAGGAAACAACCTTATCAGGTTTTAAATATACACTTAGAATACTTGATAAAAAGGAGATAATTCTCCAGCCAATATGAGGGCAACACACGTGAATTATGTTTACAACATTTACATATTGACATCTAATAAATTTGTATAGCTAAATGTGTGCATTTCTCTAAACTCTGGCCAATTTCTTCTTATTTGGTTCTCCTATCCCTAATTCCTCCATCTTCTGTTGTTAAGTTTTTGACAGTTGACTTGACAGGAACAGTGATCTTAGTGCCTAATGGTTTGTGTCCGAATATGCATTTTGTTAGACAAAATCTCGTAAGTGCATAGTATTGTAGATAAGTAATAAAGTGTGACTAAAGTAATTTTTACATGAAGACTACGTACTCACTGTTGACTCATAAGAGCATAGTATTAAGACTAACTTTAAGCCAAACAAACACAGATTCAATGATTTGGATGTATTCAACTGAATTATTCTGACTATTCTAAATAAGCAATTAAAAGTGAATTGAAAAGCTTTGGATAAGAACTCAAGTTAACAATGATACAAGGATTTAAAATGCAAATCTTTCATTCGATTTATATGATCTTACTATAGCTCTATAAATTATGCAAATAAACAAATGCGTGAAAAACGAGAATGTTTAGGACCATACAAAATACATGGGTATATTTCTAACCCCTATGTACTTCTCAATAATTACTGTGATGTGCTAATCCTATATTCAACCCCTCGGACACGTAATATGACAAATTTCACACCAATTTGGTGTTCAAGTAATAAAAAACATAACAGTCGTTCAAACAACGAAGCAATTAAAGCCAAAAACACGAAATTAAGATTAAAACTTCAAATATATTGTTTCATAATCATCTTAGTATATTTGAATTTAGCTGAGCATTCTTGCAAGAAAATTGAGTTATACAAACACATAATAGAATATTTTACATCACCTAAACTATAGAGAACAGAAGAAATTAGTCGAAGAAAAGTGAGAGCCTTGAAAAAATCACCTCCTTGGAAAGCTAAGAAACCTGACTCCTTTATTTATTTATTTTAAAGAGAGTTGTGGTGTTTTTATCTCCAAACTTCTCCCACTTTGATGTACATGTTGATGTATTTATAGAGTTGAAAAAGAGCCCTAAATTTCATGTTAAAAGATACTCCCGATAATTACGAAATACTGGTGGTCCTGAATCCGCATAGAGGGAAACGAGATGGGGGCCAACCAGATTTGCTATTTCCATCCCTGTTCCATCAAGGATTTTCGGGAGGCAGGACAAGACATGGATAAAAAAAAGTCCTTATTTACTGTCTTTTATAATTATTTATTAATTTTTAAACACGATTTTAAGTTGATAAACATAAAAATATGACAAAATAAAATAGATTCATGTCAAGTTAGGGTTTGAGGACTTCCAAACGGTTTATGTTCCCCATCCCTTTTGGGGCAAGCCTTGATGGGATATTTTGTTATCCCTGCAGTTGCCCATCTAGGTCTTTCGCTTAAACAAGACTAATCCTCCGTCGAACTTCGATAACTCTACGCTCTGAATCTGCTTCTCATTCCAAAATGGGTGATCCTCGCTCAAATGCAAATTTTGTGCTCTCTGAGTAGAATCCCATAAAGCATGCATACCTTATTATATGAAAACTTGGAATTTATAAAAAAAAAACATTGAATTTTTAATTTAAATTATCTTTCAATGGTACATCAAATCTTGTGAAGCAATTTTTAAAAAACTTTATGCTCTAATTTTCTCATATGTTCCAATCACGACACCTTATATTTACTTCAAATTTAGCTTCCCACCTATAATAGTCAATGCCACTCCAAGGCCTCATTTATTCTTATTTTTGTTCCTCTTTCTTATCCTCCGTGTTTATTCCAATCTCTGAGACTTGATCCTTTGCTCCTACATGTTTATCACTGCATTTTCACTCATTTGATCATTGTACAACTTCAAGTTGGGATTTCGACAACTTCAAGTCGGGATTTCATAAAATATAAAAATTGTTTGCTAAAAGTCAAACCACAAGTGCACTGATCGCTTTCAAGTAATAAAGTGGAGTTGTGAGTCCAGGTTGTCGATTTCTAGAGTAATGTTTACTTTCGATTACACTACTCTAGTTAATTTAATTATAACAATAAAAACAAACATAAAATTAGTGTTCTATTTGAAAATAAGGAAAAATAACTAAAACTCTATAAAATAAGAAAATATAAAACATTTGGAATTTCGGAGAATAATGTGGTGGGGACTCATTATTTAACTTAACCGTCACTTAAATTCTCCACAAGTAAATTAACAGATTACTCATTTACCATCTGCTAGATCTGATTTTTTTTTTAATTTTAGCTAATTATCTCACTTGAGCGAAATTACCCATAATGATTGGTTTAACATACTATATCTCTATGTCGATTAAAACCCAACCAATACATTTAGACTTTGTGAAAATATCTCAATAGATCACCTAAGGTTAATGGTATATTTCTATACCCTGCAAGAATTTATGATATTTACTATTTGATCTAAAATGTACAATCTTCTCTCGAACGATGTACAAATCACTAAATGCAATTATTCATTGGCCAAATAAACATTAAAAATAAATATTGAAATTAATCAAACTAGGTTAAATTTATCATAAATCCCAACACAAAACATAACCTATTTTATATATGATAAAAAGAGAGAGTATTCATACAATACATTACAAACTTGGAGAAAATAGTGGATTAAACACGAGTAAAGATAAAATCCCTTTTTAGGTTAGATTTTTGAAGATGGCAATTGCTTGATCTTGATTTTCCCTAAATATTTCTCCAATTTCTTTGATTGCTTCTCGTTGTGCCTTAGATTTGACCCTCCAAAATACCAAGAAAATGAAGAGAAAATGTAAAGAAAAGAAAAGAAGGAAGAATGAAATCAATCCCAAGCTGCAACCTTTTTTAATGTTTTAAGACTTTAGCCAAAAGTCCACATAATTTGAAAAAATAAAATGACCCCGGCCGCCTCTATTTTCATTCTCTTTTTACTTCTGTCCTCCATCAAATTGCAATCAAGGTCCCTCTACTTTGATATTGAACAATTTGATCCTTGAATTTTGACTTTCATTCCAATCACGTCCTTCATAAATTGCACTATAGTCCCTCAACTTTCATCACTTGTTTACTTTGGTGCCCAACTTCACACTTTTGTACGATTTTGGTCCATTTTCACTTCATTTTGCCTTGTTCTCTTTCCCTTTGGGATTTTCACCTATAAAAGTGAATGTTATCTAATTGTGAGTAGAATTTCATTCATTTAATCAACAATAGCTCAAATTAAGTACCAAATAAATGTGTAAAAACCCACTTATTATACATCCCAAACTTAAATTGTTGTTCGTTCCGAGCAAGATTATCTACTAACAAAATCAAGCAACATGTGATAATGATCAATAATAATAGATAGTTTTCTGCAATATATCCATTATTGTAAAATTATATAATCAATTCACAAATATACTTCCAAATAATGTCATCAAAAGGAAATTTAACTTATCCAATATTCAATCGGTGTGCGTGTGTGTGTAGTCACTTTAATTATCACCTAGCCTCGGAAAAGATTATCAAAATGAAAAATTTTCAAATTCGTGTCACTTGACCCTTAGATGTCAAATATTTCCTTTCTCACTCATGAGATTCACACCACTTATAAATACTACTTAATTTCTTTATCCATGTGTAAATCTAAAGATTGTTTTCAAATCACTCTTTTCTTCTATCGCTCTAATTCGGTTGGATTTAATCGGCAATTTCAATATCTAGTCAAGTGATGATTATCCACTAGATAAATGTTTCAACGTTTAAGCTTATACTAAGTAATTTAAACCACTCGTTATCTAAACCCAAAGATCAAATACAACTGCACAATATCGATTTTTTTTAATTAAAGCTCATGATTAACTTTACTCCTTTAAACTTTCTTCTTGATTCCTATAACAAACTTTAGATTGAAAAATTCTCGATTTTTTAGACCAAAGGGTATTGAGTTTCGAGATACTATACAGACTTAATAACTTGAGTAAAAAAGGCTATAGAGTGAAGCATAAGATTCAACAAGTCCAATGTTCTTTTCAAGCACAACAAAAATACATTGGGTCATTACTTAGCTTATACTTATTAGCCAATACACTCTACACAATTTTTTAATATGTACGGAATCAAAACATTTCTAGATAATATCATTTACTGGCTCGACTACCCTAAACTTATCTCACAATAGGGTAATGTGATAGAGAAAGTAGGTTGATAAAAAAGAAGAAGTCTTCACAAAATTCCCAACATAGTTCTATCAATTAAAAATTCTCTCTTCAATCAATAATTTCCACATCTAGACAACAATTAATCATGACTATTGTGGTCAAAGTAACTTATCATTTCATAATGTATAAGTAAAGTTTCAAAAAGAAAAATAAAAAAAATTAGGCAGAAATATCATATTTGATCGGGCTCATGAATCAATAGCAATTTCAACATCAAATAATCATAAGCTGGAAATTCTTTCTAACATTTCAAACAATCAAGACAAAGTAAATACAATCACCCAAAACTTAAACCACACATTGTCTTCAATGTGGGAAAGAACAAGATAAAAGATAAGAAGGGGGTTACCAGACTTCTTCGATTGGATATTTGGTGAACGGGTGCCAATACTTGATTTGGACGTGTGATGCTTTTGAGTAGTTCATTCCTAATTCACCCCCAAACTTGTGATTAAGCCTCGACTTGATTTCGAATTATTTCCTTCAATAAGCATCGCATGGAATGACTTGTGGGGTCCTAGAAAATTACAAGAAATAAGCAAATTAAACTGTTAAAATCAAAGTTGGTAAGTGTGACCAACATAGTCAAAATGAATCCATCAAACCATTTGAGAACCAAGATCAACCAAGGGCTTCTTATATAACTACAAAAAATATATCTAATGGCAGAAACGAAAAATATAAAAAGATTAAGGGGAAGAAAATTGGGTTACCTCTCAACAAGTGCGTTTTTAAAGTCTTTAACTCGACTTTGACAATTGGATCATGGGCATCTAAAAAGACCTTTAGGTGCCTTGCACATTTTTCTTCTTTTAGCTTTGTTCCCTCTTTATTTGTCTTCATCCTAATCGTTAGGTACATAATCTCCCACGAGCGTATAACTCTCATTAGAATTGTCCAGAATTGTCCGGCGCTTGTTTTTTATATTTCTAATATTGTCTAAATCAAATAAATTTCAACGTTGATGCATCAATGTACGAATACAAGCATAGCCCAGTACAATGCATCGAGTAACAAATTTTACATCTTAGATGCCCTCCAAGCATATATTCATAGTCCATTTAGAGATTACCCATTGCAAAAAAATTTTGGTAGTTTGCCACCGTTAGAATCATGCATATATAATAGAAAAGTACAGGGAAAGATTACCAAATACAAGAGAGATTACAATTGTAAGATTAGCCAAAAGATACCAAATAGAAGAAAATAATAAAAAAAATTGTTAAAACTAAAATTAACTAAAGTAGTAATCAAATTAAAAACATTTACTGACAACGGCACCAAAAATTTGTTCGCTAAAAGTGAACCGCAAGTGCACGGGGTCACTTCAAGCAATAAAGTGGATTTGTGGAATGTTTACTTTCCATTGCACTACTCTAATCAATTTGATTCTAACAATAAAAACAAACAATCAATGAATATTTGATTTGAAAATAACTAAGACCCTACAAGATAAGAAAATGTAAAAACATTGGAATTTCGGAGGAAGTTTGGATAAACAATAATGGAACGCTCGGGTGTTGTTATAGGCGTCAAGAACATTGAGACTGGGAAATCTCCTTTATCTATCTCACACTCACTCATTCTACTGATTTTGTTGTACCGCTGCTCTAGCAGTTCCTTGTCCAATTGGTCGGATAGAAATAGGAGTGTTTTGATCTTTAGCCGTTTGATATTTCCGTTTTTGTTTGTGTTCTTTAAGATTTTGTCTGAAGGTACATTCTATCTCCAAATCAAACAGTTTAAGATCATCGCCTAGGGAGTGGAGGATACAATGAACACCTTTTCATTTGTAAATAAGAAAAAGTAAACTAATCAAATAAAAGTAAAAAAATGATAGTAAACTAAGACTAAATGTAAATAGTCCTCGACAACGGGACAAAAAACTTATTGCATTTTTTATATTCCATATGTACGATATCGTAACAAGTAATAGAGTGAACCTTTGAATCCAGATGATTGTTCCTATTAGAACTGTACTTTAATAGTTAATTTAATAGTTCTAGCTCTTATTTGATGAAAAACAAAGAATTGCAATTATTTTTCTAAATATATCTAATTAATTGAAAATAAAAATATGCACACAAAGACGATTTAGGATTCAAATATGGAATAAGATATTAGGGCATAACAATTTCATATATTGATCACCTTTAAATCTTAATTCAGGATTCGCAAATCTAATGTAGTGTTCTATTGTGTTCTTCTATTATATTCAATTTATCCCTCTCAAGTTCTCATTAAGACTATTTAATTAATTCAATCTCATATCTCTACATGAATCAGTCTTAGTTAAACACAATATTTGTTCTAAGAATTCATATAATGACCGTAATAATTAGCATAAATATCTCTACATATTATTTTAAATTATCAAATTTTATTATGTGATCTAAATCTAAATCTTACATCTCAATTCATAAAATATTCACAAAATCATTGAATTGTTGATCAAATAATTTGAAGTATTAAATTCATGAATCAAATCAACACATATATGATGAAAGAACTAAAATCTTGAATAAAAGAAATAAATGATCTCAAATACCTTATGTTGTGAGCCCTAATAAAGAGTTTGACAACTCATAATGTATGAAGATTTAACAAATAACAACAATGGAGTACATTACTGGGTTTTGAATTGAGATGCAGAGAAGTTGATGAATTTTGCACCAAGTTCCTCTTTTTGTTCCAAATTTTGATTCCAAACCCTTGATTTATTGTTTTTCTCCTTTAATTTTGCTCTCGAATTCTCAAGTAATATTTGTGTATCTCAATGTGCGAAACCTCTCTCAAGTGCCCCTTAACATTTTCCCAAATTCGGAGTATTCATAAGCTTTAAAAGGGCCAAAATTTCGTGCCCTAATTAGCAAAACCTCTCTCAAGTGCCCCTTAACATTCTTCAGCATCGCGACTATTTCAGCGATGGCGCCTCAGCTCCCAAAGGGTGGTTCCTCGGCAACACCTTTCGGGAAAAATAGGTGGATTTGTAGCGAATATGGCGCAGCATCTCTAGAAAAATTTAGCACTGCACATCCTTTAATATTTTTATCATAACTTTCTGTCTAGATATCCGTTTGAGGCTATTTAAATTGGGTTGTACAGATAACTCAATGGACTACAATTTTGCTGGAGATAGCTTTTTTCCAATTTGAAAATACGTAGTTCGACCCTAACAAAACCTAGAGGGGGGTGAATAGGTGATTATGCTGAATTAAAAATTACTTAACAATTAATATTAATTATTTTCTAGATGGTTAAACATACAATTCAGTTATTCCTATGTTGAAATACCACAATTAAGTAAGCAATAAATGAATACAAGAATTGATCACGGAGAAATCCAACTGGGTAAAAACTCCAGGTACTTTTCTAGTCAACAATCCACTATAGGAATCGTCTACCTCCTGTAGATACACGAAGAACACCATGTTCTTCAATGACTGAAACTCTAGTCACCTTCCCTTGATTTTCAGAAATTCTGAAAGATATGAAGGAAGCAGTAGTTTGGTATTTGGATTATGAATCTGATGTTTTTCTCATCAAAAGTCAATAACATGACGAAAGTTGAAAGAACAATATATGAAGATTATCTCAATGGAATGTGTTTTTCTCAATAATCAACATTATAAAACCGTTCTGTAATGTTTGGATATTTATATGTAGATTAGGGAATGAATGGACAGGACAAAAAGTTTTTAAAAAATGAAAAAAAAATTCCTTAATGACACTGTCACTCGAACGAAGGCGAGACGATAGTCGAGTGATAAAGTTTCTGTTTCTGACGCTCGAACCAAACCTTGGTGACAGTCTAACGAAAATTCGCGCCATTTTTCCTTCTTTCCCATTCTCAAACCCTAGATCTAAAATATCATAACTTTCACTAATTGCACACTTTCCCTGCCTTTTTACAACATATCAATTTTGATCCTTTTTGTTCACAGACTTGTCAATTACATTAAATACCCAACAAGTTCTCCCTTTGACATTCTGTGATAAAACTACAATCTAAGTCAAGGCAATAGTAAATTAAAATTATAGACTCAAATCAATTGACACAACCAACAGCTGTTTTGAACGAATTCTACATTTCATTTTTCGATACTTATTTCCTGAAATAGACAACTCAAATACCCATTGTAAAATGTATGTGAAACAATATTAAGTGTAAAAATAATTCAAGCAGTCACAATGTAAAAGTGATTTAAGCAGTTAATAACTCATAATGCAACTTTTCAGTTTCATGTCATATGCTAAATTAAGATGAATATCAATGCAATTCAACATACCAAAACGAAACATTGATACTACTAAAATATCAAAACTTAATCTAGAAAAACTGAAAATATATCATATAATCAGAATCAAATGTTTTAGATACATCAAGTAGATAAAAACATATACATCTTGTTAAAGCAAGAATATCTACTCATATCTACTCCATCAAAATCATATCTATATCTATCTATATCTACTCCATCAAAATCATATCTATATCTACTCCCCATTTTGTCACAAAATGTTCTGAAGTTGCACCATCATCCCAATGACGGCGAATCCATCCTAGCCCACGTTGAATATATTCAAATAACCCTTGCACTGTCAACACCAAAAACAATGGGACAATCACATTTTGTGTGCAAGTTCAAGATGACTAATGCAACCACCTCGTCAAACAAACTACCTCAACTAATACAATCACACACCAAGAACCCGTAAACAACAAAACATCCAAAACGTACGCCAAAAAGGGACCAAAAATGAAAAACATACTCCCAACATTTCAAAGAGAGCACACACAACTCCACAACCCCAACACTCCGATCAACAACTCTCAATCAAGCACCAATGGCCATTCCAAATCCACCAAGTGAAACAAATCCAAGAACAATGAAGAACAATGACAAAATTCGCTGGAAAATCATCCAAAAAATCCTATGCGTTGGTGCAAACGGGTGCAAGAAGTGATAACATTGTAAGACAAACACCAAAGCATGAAGACAAATGCCAAAAATCGAAGCAATAATGGTAAAAAAAAAAATCCAAGAAAATTGCAAAACCGGGAGAAAATTAAGGGTTTTAGAAATTTACCTTTGAAATTCGGTGATTCAATGAAATGGCACATTAAAAAGTGATTTGGAATGTTTAAAGTGTGGGTTAGCCACAATTTTAATGTGGGTTGGAGAATTTTGGATGAAATGGAGAGAAGAAAGGGGAAAAATGCGTCAAAACCCTGAAAAGTAACGTTAGAATTCAAATAACCTGGCTGTCGCTCGAGCGAGGGTCGAGCGATAAGCAAGCGAGCGAGCGAGCCAGCTTCTGCTTCTATTGCTCGAGCATGGCCTAGCGATAAGCCAACGACAAATTTATTGACAAAAATAGCACTAAATTTTTGAAAATGAAGAAAAATAGCACCCTTTTTTTAAAAACTTAAGTTAAGCCCTAGGCAATCAGATGAACTCAAAAACGCATGTATTCACAAGTAAAACATTATCAATAAAACTTTTCCACGTAGTCAATCAAATTTAAAACGGAGTAAAGTGTATAGAAGACTCACGCGTGTAAAGTGCCACCATTTTCTCGTAGTCATGACTCCAAACCTTAAATTTGTGAGAAGAGATATGCGAACATCACTTGTTAAATAAAGATTTTCCTCACTCATGAAAGTCAAACCCATACGATGTTTAGGACTTGAAAATGCGAGCTCAATTACATAGATATTTTTCTTTTCTTCCCCTGAATTGAAGCATATAAATTTATTATTATTATTATTATTATTATTATTATTATTATTATTATTATTATTTTGTATGTCATTTAATCAAATATTGCATCTTATATGCAAACTCTTGTCTATTAAGTGACTAACTTGACCCCTATAATGAACTTTAGGCCGATTAACCCAAGTCAGTTGACCATATGCATCAGGTTATGAGAACCCCTCAGGCTTAATTACTCGAGTCAAATAGGTTTCGAACTTTTGTATAAGATAAACAAAACAATGAATTTTTTTTTAATTTAAAATAATACAGGGAGAAGCGTTATGAGCTCAGGTCATTTAAATGTAAGTCAATTCACGTTCAAGGTCACCTTACCAACAGATGATTGCCATCCCAAATCTCACACATGCGGTCCAGACTTAATCACAAGATCACAGTGTGTGCTGTGCAGATGGTACATGTAGAAACTTATACTTAATACTCCACATTAAACTGAACCAAGTAATGGAAATGACGGTATAGAACAGATGAATGCATACTTGGTCAAAAATGCTACATATAAGGACACCATGAAATGTTTAGAGCCAAAAAATTTATTATTATTATTATTTAAATAAAAAGTATCAATACCCAAGGAAAATAAATACACCCCGAAATAAAACAAAACATAAATAAGTGAGATGCATGCACGAATGAATGGACTCAATGAATAGTATATGTATGCACCTAAGAAACTAATCCAGGAGGTAATGAATGGACTCAATGAATTGCATATGCATGCACCTAAGAAACTAATCAAGGGAAACCATGTATGTTTTTACCTTTAGGAGCACGATCAATCTTACGACCTTCCAGATCACTCTTATTAACCCAAACTTGCTTAGAAGTGGAAGTGATTCGAGTTAACCGAGTCATCATCTCAGTTAAGTGGCTAACCTGATTGGCGAGGAAGTTAACCGTGCTCGAGATATCTTGACTTTTACTTCTAATCACGAGCTTATGACACCTAGGTCTCGTGTGTTCCAGTGCACCACAATGGTGACGGTGAGAATAAATCTAGATTCAAACTTGCTCGGCGGTTGTTGCTGATAAGTAGGATGATTGACCCTACGTTGTCTAGTAGGTCTTGATTCAAAGATTTCGTGCCCTTGGGCTCAGGATTAACAGCATTCCGAGCATTGTTAGTGGCTGGGATGAACGTGGTCTTGGATGTACTAACAGTAGTATCACCATTTTGAACGTAACCCAGACCATGCCTATTTCCAGTAGCCTGTTCATCCCTAACAGATTATCAAGTTTCTGCGAACCACTCATGAATGATTAGAATTGAGTATTAGGTTTTTCAAGATCACTTGTTAAGGATTTAACTTTGGCTTCCAAGTTTGTTAGTTGTGAGGATTATTTGGTAGCCCATTTTAGTGGAGTTTGGCCCATTTGTGAGAGAGTCTTAGGCCCAAAATGAGTGACCTAATTTTGACCCCCATTTAATCCCCCATCCCAGCCGTGTCTTGTGTGTGGTATTGTCAAGGAGAGGGTTGAAGAGAGAAAGGGGGCAGCCGAGTTGCAAGATGAGAGGTAACCGGGTTTGGTGGATTTCTTGGTGACATTCAACCTTTGTTTATCCTTCTCCATCCCTTCCTGTGTGGACCTGCAAATACCATCACCATGTCTCCTTTGTGGGGATGAAATCTTGGAGCATCCAAGTGTAGGAGTTTGGGTCGAGCCTTGGTGGATGTGGTGTTCGTTTGGTTGTTTTCTGAGCCCGGAAATTGGTTATTTGGAGCCCCAAATTCCAACAGCAGGTATACATGAATTGGAACACATTGGTCACTAATGCTCATATTGTGGCTCTAACGAAGCAAGTAGAATTTTTGGTGAATCCTAGGTATACGTGGTGAATCTGGTCCATATAAACTTGATATACGAAAATTGCACGGTGAATCATTCTACTAAAGATTGTACGTTGTTGGCAACTACTGATGAACAAATGAAATCAGTGCAGAGTAATATACGCTTGCAGTATAACCTATATTCACAACATACAATCTAGGATGGAAGTAGCTCCCAAATTTCAGATAATTTGACAATCAACAAGGCGGTAATGCCAATAACTCTCAACTAGAAAGAAGATCAAGTTTGGGAGAGATGTTCCAACGATATATGTAGATGATTGATAAGTTGCTTAAGCAAATGAGATAAATTATCAAAACTAACAAGCATTTATAAGGAAGTTGGAGACTCGGATTGGTCAGATGGAACTAAAACTATTAGACTCTACATCGAGTATTTTGCCTAGCAATACAATGATTAATACAAAAGAGAAAGTGCATGCCATAACTATCAGGAGTGGATACAATTACCATATATTCGTGTAAAACGACCAATGAAAAGAATTAACATGAGTTGATTAATGAAGCACCAAATGAATAATAATATGCACCTACCAATGAAGCAGATTAGAGGGATAGCTAAAAAACATCTACTACTAAGGAACCAAGTCCAGTCAAACTTACATGCCTAATAGTCCTTTTCCTCAAAGGTTGTAGGAGCACAAATTTGATAAGCAATTTGCAAATTTCTAGAGTATTTTCTAGCAGGTGCATATCGACATCCCCTTTGTCAACACATTAGCATAAATGCCAAGCTACGCCATGTTTTTGAAGAATATTCTTTTCAACAAAAGAAAATTGGAGGAATATGTAACTGTCTATTTAACCGATGAGTATAGTGTAACTCTTCAAAATGCTACCTCCTAAGGTAAAAGATTAAGAGATTTTCAATATACCTTGCACTGTTGGTTCTAATTATTTTGAGCATCATTTTGTGACATCAATGCAAGTAGGGGTGGGCAAAACCCAAACCAACCCTACTAACCCGATCGACCCGACCCAAACCGACCAGTTTGGGTCGGTTTTTTTAATGTTTTGGGCGGGTTATGTGTTTTTTTTTGTGGGGTTTCGGGTTGGGTTGGGTTGGGTCGGTTCATGGGTTAAGAGCCCAAACCCGATAGGAACCGACCGGACCCAACCCGGTACAAAAAAAAAAAAAAATTATTGGAACAAAACCCTAAAGCTAGGCACGTCTCTCACAGTCTCACTCTCTCCCTGAAAGTCTGAAACGCCCAGCCCAGCGTCCATCAAAGGAGCAGCCAGCCACCAGCGTCTCTCACTCAAATCCCGACGATCTGTCCAGCCGCCAGCGTCTCTTACTCTCTCGCTCAAATCTCGGTCGATTAGTGTTCTTCCTCTTCTCGTGTTCTTCCTCTTCTCGGTCGATCAGTGAGTCGATTTTCCATTTCGTAGTCCAACATAAATCTTTTGTTCTTCACAATTACATAGTTCAGATTGTGCATATTATTTATTATGATTTGTGTTCTTCACATTATTTATTATGATTTATGTGTTCTTCAGATTTATTTGTTCTTCCTCTTCTCGGCCGAACGTGTAATGTAACTGTAACAACATCCTTCAAGTTTGAACAAAATCCTTCAAGTTTTCATAGTGTAGGTCGCTATATAAATGAACTCTCACCTGCAAATTTTCTGATGGATCATGAAAAAGATAGTTGTCTCATTTGTGTTCAGATAGAAATAGGGGATATTAAACCCCTTCCTTGTTTTGTCAAATGTCCAGATACTAATCAAGAAAGGAAACTTTCTTTAAATTGGCTGAGGTTTACAATTGCATTGTTTCATTCTTCATTCCTGCATTTCGTTTTTCCATTTCCAAGTAAGTGGCTTTGTTTTGTTTAATATTTCATAATATAATAAATATATTCATCACAAATAATCACAATTCAGAATGCAAGTATTTTAATATTAGATTTATGAATTCCCGGCAGAATAGGCAACTAAACTTATTTTCCAGTCACATATTGTTTATAAGAGTTAAGCTCGCCAAGATTATTATTTTCAAAAACTCCTTTCAGTCTCCCGCTTGTGTTGTTACTAATGTCACTGTTATTTCTTGCCATATATGTGCACTGATATTTTATTGTATTATCTGTAGGTATGCTCTAGGTTTGCCTGAGCACTCCTCTCTCTCTCTGTTGAAGCATGAAGGTAGATTTTATTCTATCAATTAAGTTTTAACAGAAAGTTTTAATGCATTATAAAACTGTAGCTCAGTTTATATTTTAGCCTCTGGACTGAAAGTGTTAAGAACATTGAGAATGTACATATCCTAAAATTATCCTGGTTTCTATCCCATTTATATACTTATATTAATCTTTTTCTTTTTTTTGTGGCTGTACTAATGCAGGTGTGAAATGGACACAATACATGTAGACATGTGTGAAGAAAATGACACAACACCACTATCAGATGATTTGTTATCAGATCTTCCTCCACGTGCACCATTAACATCACGTAAGCGAAAATCTAATAGACTGGGTTCATATGTTTGGGACAATGCAATGCTTGGTTTTGGTTATTATTGTGATCAATATAAACAAATAAAGCTTGGTTTTGGAACTCTTTTGACATCTTTATGCTAATGCAATGCTTGGTTTTGGTTATTACTTTATTAACTAGGGTAGCATCATTGATAATTGGTTTTGGTTCACACAATATTTGGCCTTGGCATTCACTCTCAGAAGTTCCATTTATAATAATATGTTCCATTTCTGCAGTCAAGAGTTTACAGGAAAGACCAATAGAAATGGCTGTCTCTTGTTTATCTCCAGTAAGAATCCACACTTTTATTCCGGCTTGTCGCATGGACTCAATGGCTTTGGTACACCCTCTTGTAACTTATCCTCAATTGCATTGGCAGTTAGACAAATTGTTAGTGAATGCATGTCATGAAACTTTCTACAGGCAAAGAACTGGGGTTTCAAATCTGTTAAAAAAATCAAATATGCTACCCTAGTTAATACAACATGTCTTCATTGTGGATCGTGAACAAAACGAAAACTCCAAACCGACCAACCCAACCCTACCCAACCCGACCGAACTTGATTGGGTTGGGTTGGGTTGGGTTTAAATATTTAATTGGGTTGGGTTGGGTTGATTTTTTGCCAAACCGAACATGTTGGGTTGGGTTTGGGTTGAGTAAAAACCCAACCCAACCCAACCCACGCCCACCCCTAAATGCAAGTATTGATTCAATGCTCTAATCCATGTACATGAAGCCTGGATTGGGAAAACTAAAATCAACCACATGTCACTTCAACGTGCAGATTGATCTATCAAACATACTCGGGGTATCATTGAGGAGGTGTTGGTAATATTCAATAAATTCATATTTCCAACTAATTTCGTCATTTTTGATATGAAGGAGGACGCAAATATTCCTATAATCTTGGGAAGACCTTTTTTGGCTATCGACAGGGTACTGATTGATATCTATGAAGGGAAGATGAGTATGATGTAGACACGAAGAGAAGGAGAATGTGACATAAAGCATGGACAAAGAGGGGTGATTTGCGTCCCTATACATGACACTAGCATGCGTGTGCGTGCGTGCCATCCTCATGAAGTTAGATTGACCTCGACTTCTACATGTTTTAAAGGTATTTTTGTCAATCATAGGATCAAATTTCAGGAAAAAGGTCTCAAACCCATAAATACCCAATTGCAAGACAATGGGTTGGCAAATTAGAGAGAAAAAAAAAATCATTGCACGACTAGATTTGAGAGAATTAAATGAGGAAGAGTTGTTCAAGCTTGGTTTAAAATTAAGTTTTCTTGGTTTCTTCCCCTTTTCAATCAAAAATGGGTATCAATCTATAAATGTCGTGACCGCTAATTGAATTCCTTGGTGAGTTAAAGCACTTGGGTATGTTAAAATTCACATAGAATTATAGTGAATATATTTATTTAAATAATCTTGATTTTATTCGAGAGGGATGTTCCGCAAAAATCTCGCAAGCGTACGAGTTCGTTGTACAAGTAATAATCGTGATGAGTGAGTTATCGTCCCACGAGGAATAAGGATTAATTTTAGTGTATTCGATATATTTAAATTCGCAAATGTAACAAAAGATTGATTTTTTAGTAAACTACGTTCTATAACTATGAAAGCAATAAAAATGGTTTTAAATCAAATGAGGGTAAGTGTATTGGATTTCCGACTCCACTATTCAATTCTTAGTTTCAATTCTAAACCAGTGATAATTAATTCAATTCATGCAATTGTGACGATCGATAATTCCACTTTTATTTACTATTCTTTCACAAGATATAATAAACCTATGATTGCCACGAGATGATCATATTCCTAGTCCGAATTCATATGGCAAACATGCATTGACGTTTTAGGATTATCAAACATGACTGCACACGCCATAAATATTATCCCTAATATTTAT
>CAIGRM010261854.1:0-10358 GCA_903798335.1 Fraxinus albicans | reverse complement strand
GGGGGGGGGGGGGGGGGGGGGGGGTCAATTGTGTGTGTGTGTGTGTGTATATATATATATATATATATATATATATATTTATATATTTATATATATATATGTATATATATGTATATATATGTATTAGTGGAACGGTAGGGTCCTTTTAGGATGACCTTGTGCACTACTTGTTCTTTTCTGCCTTGTTTTCAGGTTGGAAAGTTCTTTTCGTAGTCTCTCGCGGCCAGTACTGCATGCAGCGGCAAGGGTTGTACAGGAGATGGGGAAAAGCCGTGCTGCTGCTTTTTCTTTGGGTTTACAGGATATTGATGAGGGAGCTTATGTAAATACGTACTCTGAAGATTCATATGATCCAGATATAAACCCGACTGCACAATCTGAAGGTAGTGATTGACTAAAAATATTCCAGTAACAGTTCAAAGGGTGCTACGTCTATTTAAACAACAGATACCCTTGATCATAAGATCAAATCTTTTCATTATATGTAGGATCATGAAGTTATTCTGTGATTGCTTGTATATGTTTCAAATGTGGTTCTCTCTCTCTACACTAAACAGCCTGTTCATGAGATTTTTCCATTGGTAAGGGAGCATGATATAAGTCTAGAAATTTTTTAATTGGTATTCTTGTTTTCTGAACCGAGCATGGTTGGGAACATTTTCTTGTGAAACCATTATCTGAAGGATAAAGATAGATTTAAACTCTAAAGAGGGCTCTGCATGCTGGCTTTTCACTCCCAAACCTTGAAATGGTATAGAACTTTTAGATAAGTAGAGATTTTCAGTTTGCCCCGTTTGTTAAATATCGTTCAGAATATTAGGGAAGCATTGCGATCTAAAATTTTATTCGTATATAATACAGGAGTTGATTTGTAGCATTCTAAACTAGGAAACGATCCTATTGTCCTCAAATTAGAGGAAACAAATAAGCGAATAATCAAAGAAATATCTCACCTAATATTCTTTGACCTATTTTTCTAAAGTAATCAAAGAATTATTCTAACACTTCCATTCAAGCTGTGCAAAAATATTTTGCATTCCAAGCTTCTTAGCAATTTAATGGAAACTTGTACTAGATAATCCTTTTGTGGGTACATTTTCCAGTTGACTAGAAGATGGTACATATGGAGCGCAAACTTGCCTAGAGTCAATTATTCACTAATAAAATGTCTACCAAACTCCATGTACTTAGTTGTGTTATGCTGGATTGGATGGCACACTATATTTATGGTTGGTTTATTTCTTTGCAATAAAGCATCATTGGACTCTTTGTTCCCACTTTCAATTATTAGAGCATTAATTTTGACCATAGTAGTTTGCATATTCTTTGAGCCATTGCCTTGAATTCTACCTCTGCAATAGAATGAGCCACCATTGGTTGTTTCTTACTTCTTCATGCAATCAATTTCCTCCTAAGAAGGTACATTAGCCAGTAGTTGATTTTCTATCTGTCATTGAGCCACTCCTGTTAGCACCCATATTGACTTTCTAGTTTAAGCTCTCCAATTTTCTGAACGAGTGGCCTTTCTGTGGAGTTTCTTTAAGATATCTAATAATTCTGTAGATTTTAGAGTAGCATGTACAAACTATCACCACACTCACGGCACGGGCTATTTCCTGTCTTGTGTGTGACAATTAAAAACACTTCCGACCATTCTTTGATACATCTCTTGATTGGTATTCTTCCCATGTCTTTTCCTTTTTTCTTTCTCTTAATTGTTGATTAGACTTTACTAGAATACCAACCAGTTTGGTACTGGCCATACCTGTTCTCTTGAAGGAGATCTCAATTGTACTTTTGTTGAGAGATAGTTAAGACGTGGCCCCTTCAATTTCCAGAAAATATTTTCATTTTTCAAGGTCCTTGATCTCTAGTTCTTTGCCAGATAGGTCTTTAGCTCTATTATTATCGCAGTATAGGGAAAAACATTTTTGTTCAAGGTATGTTTCCCTGACTTTGACTTTGAACAGTCTGGGAATCATAGAATTCTTTTTCGCAGGTGCAAATGTCTCATGGTTGTCTGGTAAAGACACTTCAGTTAGGGTAGTGTGTCCGTATCCAACACGTGTCAAACATGAGTCGATACCGACACTTCTTGGACACTCTATCGTAATTATTTTTCTTTTTATATTANTTTAAGAATTTAATCAATATGTCGATGACGTGTCGTGTCTGTACTTTTTTAAAAAATCGCGTGTCGAACACACGTGTCCGTGTCGGTGCATCATTGGGTTTGAGTGCATCCCTTGACTACAAAACTTGCCTTGTATTGGTTGAGTGTTTTGTCAGATTGTACTTCACTATGAAACTTTTTTCACAGGGCATATCTATTTCTCCCTCTGGTAAATAGACTATTTCCCAGGTCTTATTTTGGTAGTGCTCTCATCTTGTTGTTCATGGACCCTCTCCACTATTTTGAGGTTAAGACTTCTTGGACAGTTGCGAGTTTGCTGAGAAAGAACTTCTGAGAGAAATGCTTGGAAATAGGGTGAAAGATTCTACACAGACACAAAATTTGGCACAGCGTGTCGAGTACGAGCTCTAATCCCTTTTCTAAGGGCGATTGTTAAATTGAAGTTAATAGGGGAATCAATTTCAGAACTAGAAACAGGAATTGGATCATTATTTTCTTGTGTCAAGGATAATAATTGGAGCAAGTGAAGTGATGATAAACTTTTTCCATCTGGAGTACACATTAATAGTCGGAGTTCTGGGTCTCTCAGCTATGGTTTCTTCATCTGTGGGTATATTGTCAGAATTTGCAATATGGTTTCAGCAAGAATTTTGGAATCACTGGTTGTTGGCTAGTGGAATTTTATCTGTAAGGAATAGTATATAGGCTACTTGGTTTAATTCTTACGTTTCATTCAGTAACTGATCCACTCTCTTTGCCCTGATCCCATCTATTTTCATCTCAATAACGTGTTCCTGAGATGGGTGCTAGAAGAGTATGATTGATACTCCACAAAAATCACATCCATAGCGACATAATGCTTTCTTGTAGGAGAGTAATAGCATTTTTGTCCTTTTAGGGTTTGGTATCCTAAAGTTGTGCATCTTACTGCTTGAGGATCCTACTTTCATGCAAGATGTTGGATATGAACGTGGTTTTTGGTGGTAAAGAGCCTATTCATTGGAAGTTGGGAAATAGTATCATAAATTTATTCAAAAATGTGTGGGTTCCCAATATTGGGTTGATATTTAACTAGTGTGATGGGTTCTGATGAGAAACTGATTACTTTTTTATGGCCAGAAGTTTCTGCCATTCTTTAGAACTTCCTCAGGGGAATACATCTTGAGGGTTGCCTCGTCTTCTTTATGAGCCTCACAGCATAACCCTTGAGGTTTAAGCTTCGAGGTTTAAGCCTCATGATGGTCAGTGTGTGCTTCTCACTCTTTGCCTTCGTCTTCTTTTTCACACCAACCTCAGCCTTTTGGGCTGTTTTTTATTTCATAGCCTAGACTATTTTGAGGGCCTTCTGAATTTGTCTTAAACACTTCTTAACTCTAAAACTAGAAAGAAAATAATAGTAAAATTAGAAAACAAGTGAGTCCAGACTTGGCCTAGCATCTTAAAACAGACAAGTGCCAGTCCTCTATTTTTTCGGCAGTAGACGCACAGTTAAGAGAACTAATAGACAGAACATCACCGTTTCCTTTCATATATATATATATATATTTGTCATTGTTGTCTCTGTTGTTCACTCTCTCTCTGAAAATGTCAAAGTAAGCAAATTTCTTAAATAGACGGTCAGTTTCATTTATTATATGCTTGCTTCTTTATAATCATGCTTCGAGTTACAAATTAAACATTTAATTTTATTGAAACAATGTATTATTGATATTTTGATGTCAAAGTTTATTACAATGATACTTTTTTGGGGTTTTTTTTTTTTCATTTCATTTGAATTATTTTATTTGTTTTGTGTGTTGAGACTTACATCTCATCTGACAGAGGCTAAACTGTTCAGTACCCGATTTATAGCCTTTAACACTGGCTATTACTGTTATGTTTTGCCATATGTTATCTTGGTTGCAGCTATAGCTAGTCTCTTATAATTAAACATATGCATACTTGCTCAACTCATAGTCATGGATATCTTTACTTGGTTTCTACTTTTATTGGTACGAGTCGTGTAATGAAGCGAGAAAAATTCGTTTGAGGACTGCATAAGTCGATACTATACTGGCTGTTTTTTCACTCTAAATATGCTTTGGATGCATAAAATACCTTTTTTACACAATGAATCGATCTCTGGTCACTTATGGTGGAATACTTTTTGCCTTTTCAGATTCTATGTTTCTGCTTTTTTGTCTATCTGTCAGGTATTCGTAGAGTTTCCTCAATATCTAATGGGATGGGTAGCAAGGATACAATTGCAAGTTTGCTGGCTTCATTAATGGAGGTGGTGCGAACAACTGTTGCATGTGAATGTGTTTATGTGCGTGCAATGGTGATAAAAGCATTGATATGGATGCAAAGTCCACATGAATCTTTTGATGAGCTGGAATCGATCATCGCATCTGAGCTATCAGATCCATCTTGGCCAGCAACTTTATTGAATGATGTATTGCTTACATTGCATGCTCGTTTTAAGGTACTGAGCGAGTGAGAAAAATAGAAATAATCCATTTTGATAATGTTGTTTTCCTTTTGCTGATGTAAGTTTACCTTTATATGTCACTTGCATTCTTAATGTCCTGCACAATATATAATCAAATGGATATAGAACCTCGCATATTAGTCCCCCATTCTTGAAACCCTCTCTTCTCATTGTTGTGATTTGGTTTCTCATTCCAATTTTTGGATTTGTTGCAAATGGTTACATCAATAAACAGCTTTCGCTCAGATTGCCGGATCCGTGTTACCTTTTTGTCTAGCGATATCCTTGGATTTGTTAATCATATTGACTAGTATGCATGTACGTTTTCGGAGCTTTAAAGAAATTAATGCCGAGGGATTTTTAACTTCCACTGGTTTCTAATAAGATTAAGAATGCAAGGCTTTGATTGATCTCTAGCTAATGATACTGGAGCGTTGCGAGGTGATAGGCTTAGTTGTAGAAGATCTGAAACAAACATCAATATGAGCACTTGAAAAGGTTTTGGACTTTGAGAATTGATTGGATGATAATCAAATGTACTCCAGAGCTTTGCTTTTCCTGATGCGTGAAATTGGTTTCTTATTTTTTATTTTTGATCCCACTGTTCTTGTATGTTAAAATGTATAAATTTTGCCTCAAATTTCTATTTTGAGGAAAAGCTTCTTCTTAGTCCTTTCTGCTTGAATGAACTTGTTGACTTGTCCACAGTTCTGTACGCAGACAAAGAATGTCTGAGACCATAGGATAGCGCATTATAGTATTGATCTGAATGACTGTTCCCTTCTAATTGTCTGATGTAGAAAAGAAATTTTTAAAAATTACAATTCAGAATGTTTTCTATCTAGAATGACTTTTTGTGCTGTTTCAGACCTTTTTTTCCATATTTCGGTGGTAACTTGGCAATGCATATGATAAAACATGAATCTTTCTTTTTACCCTAATTCTTTCTTTCTCAATAGCATAATCATTGCTTTCTTTGATCCTTAATTCTTGCCTTATTGTCGGGAGTTTAGGTCTGTGTTTGTGTGCCCATATGCATGTCTGGGTGTGCGTGTTGTAGGTCTTTGAACATGCTGTAGTTTTCCTTAGCTTTTACTTTGCAGGAGTAGGCACTTGCCATGTACTTACATGTCCCGTTTTATGTTTATTAGGCTACTCCAGATATGGCAGTCACCCTTCTTGAAATTGCTAGAGTTTTTGCGACTAAAGTTCCTGGGAAGATTGATGCTGACGTACTTCAGCTTCTGTGGAAAGTAAGTTGAAACAATCCTGTCAGATTTCATTGCTTACATGACATAATTTTTTATTGTATTCTTTCAACTACATTTATGCTGAGGTGGAAGTTTTTTTCCCACAAATAAGTTGAGACCAAGGAGTTCTGTGCTCCACAATAATATTCATCACCGCCAGAGAGTGATTGATCACTTGCTGCTTGATTTGTGCCAGAATATCAAGTCCCTACTTTCGTCAAATTTCTATACTGTAAACAAATTTGCATGTACTCAATAGACTATTTCACCTGTTCCTGGATAAGTAATAGAACTACTGGATTTGATCTTCACTGCTTTCTGTGAACAGTATGGATTCTTTTAAGAAGTACCCTTCTATGGATCTTCTTGAAAATATTGTAGAATTTGGTGGAAAGTAAGCTGGTTTGGGCTGAATATTATTTTGTGGTCAATTATCATGTATCCTGATGTCCCCAGAAGATCATTTTAAAACCCATATCCTCAGACCGGCTAAGAAAGAGTTGGTCTAGTGACTTTTCAGAGGCTGTTACACTCGGTTTGCATCTTCAGTTGAATGCAATAAAGTTTTCATATCTGTGAAAGTCGAGAAGTTCGACACTATTTCTTCATTGTATGTTGATAATAGTATATAATTCCAAAATGGTTAAATTAAAGA
Source organism: Fraxinus albicans (assembly GCA_903798335.1). Taxonomy (NCBI): domain Eukaryota; kingdom Viridiplantae; phylum Streptophyta; class Magnoliopsida; order Lamiales; family Oleaceae; genus Fraxinus; species Fraxinus albicans. The sequence goes on along the minus strand of CAIGRM010261854.1, from coordinate 3,849 downwards.
TCAATCACTTCTTATTATTTTCTCTCTTGCTTCTCTCTGTTTGATTTGATTGTCAAAGGATCACAAAATTTCTTGCTTCCCGCTTAGTACGTATATTTTTTGGATTTTCAAGCATCCATACTTACGCAAGACTTGGCTCCCTGATTCTCTCTTCAATTGCAATAGTTTCTTGTGTTGTTTCTGCTTTGTCATGGATGTCATTTACTTTGGTCTAATTGCTATGTGGTTGCTAGACTTGTCTGGTTGGAGCTGGTCCTGATGGAAAACACACAGCTCTGGAAGCAGTCACCATTGTTCTTGATTTACCACCTCCCCAACCTGGTTCCACCTCTGCACTTACCTCAATTGATAGGGTGTCTGCATCTGATCCAAAGTCAGCTCTCGCGTTGCAGAGATTAGTTCAAGCGGCAGTAAGTGTTTTACTCAATCAGTATGATTCTATATGTTAAAGCTGAATAATTGGGATCTCTAGATTTCATCAATCCCATGGGTTGTATTTTCCCCACACTATTGCCAACATATCTGTTTCCTACTTGTAGGTTTGGTTTCTTGGAGAAAATGCAAATTATGCTGCTTCTGAGTATGCCTGGGAGTCAGCAACCCCACCTGGTACAGCATTGATGATGTTAGATGCTGATAAAATGGTTGCTGCTGCCAGCTCTCGGAATCCTACACTTGCTGGTGCTCTGACTCGGCTCCAAAGGTGTGCTTTCAGTGGCAGCTGGGAGGTACATATTTTGACCTTGCTATTATTCGAATTGGCTCATAACATGACTTAAAAAAATAGTAAGAAGTGAACCTGTTTTTTGCATGATCTGTTCTTTGTTGACTAACTTTGTTATGGGTTCTGGGGGGATTCAGGTTGTTTATTGCCCACAATAAAATCTTAACTGTTGTTATGAGGAGATGAATGGATTTGAAAATAAATTTCAATTAAATCATCAATCAAATAAAGGGGTGAGGAGTGTTCCAATATCTTATTTTGATAATATTCGACTTACGTATTTTGGTATTCTTACGCAAATCAGCATGTGGTGGTCCTTAGATTTTCTGCTCATGGATGCATGGAATACATTTAAATTATGAGTGCAATAAAATTACTGCATGTGATTTATCAGTGTTCAGATGGAAGTCATTTCTTAGTATTTTGGATATTTCTCTACATGATGACTTGAAATGTTTTCACTTTGACTCAATTCTTCCAGGTTCGCATCATTGCTGCTCAAGCTCTCACTACAATTGCAATTAGATCTGGTGAGCCTTATAGGCTGCAGATCTATGAGTTTTTGCATGCTTTAGCACAAGGTGGTGTCCAATCTCAGTTTTCTGATATGCATGTCAGTAATGGAGAAGATCAGGGAGCAAGTGGTACAGGCCTCGGATCCTTAATCAGTCCTATGTTGAAGGTCCTAGATGAAATGTATAGTGCTCAAGATGAACTCATAAAGTGAGCAAGGAAATTTATCTTACGTCTTTCAGATGTAACACCTTATAAAATTAAGACTGGAATATGACAGGTGGTCTTTATTAAAAAATTCCCATTTACACGTGCAGGGAGATGCGCAATCATGACAATGCCAAAAAAGAATGGACAGATGAGGAACTTAAGAAACTATATGAAACTCATGAGAGGCTGTTAAATTTTGTTTCACTATTCTGTTATGTTCCAAGAGCAAAATATCTTCCTTTAGGGCCAACAAGGTAGATCCTTCTTTTCCCATGGCTTGCATCTTTTAGTCAATTTGGAGTTGAACTTTTCAAATTTCACTTGAAAGTTAAGTATAGCCTCATGGAATATCAGTTTACTTTGCCTCTCAGAGTCGCCTTTTATATTATCCATAAATCTCAAGCCATCATTATATGAATTTGATGTATGGAATTTAATCAGTTGACTTAGCTTTCTTTTTGTTCGTTGAGTGTGCTCGACCAATTCATTACTGCATCTTTTTTGATTTGGTTGTGATCATACTTTCATTAGAATGATCTTTGATGTTAGAACAAGTTAGGTCTTTCTTGTGAAATTAATCCTTATGTTGTTCCTTGTATAAAACAGAATCCCCCTTCCCAGTTCTACACTTTTTTAATTTACATTGATTGAAAGAAAATTTCATATTGGTCTTTTATTCAGTCTCACTATTTCTCTTTTTGGTTTATTTTACTTTGCAAACAGCGCAAAACTTATTGACATCTACCGTACCCGCCATAACATAAGCACGTCAGCTGGTCTCAGTGATCCTGCTGTTGCCACAGGGATATCTAATCTTATTTATGAAACAACCAAAATGAGGATGTCCGATCTTATTCCTGAAACTACTCAAATGAAGCCATCTGAATCAGATGGCCTTGATGATGACCTTGTTAATGCTTGGGCAGCAAACCTTGGTGATGATGGCTTATTGGGAAACAATGCACCTGCCATGAACAGGGTAAGAATCTTACGCGTCTCTGAAGGAGGTTCTTCATCACCCAGTCCCCCTACATCAGTCGCTTTGTACTTCATTATGTTGTGAGAGATTTGGAACTTCATTTCTTTACTTGTTACTTGTGTCTGACAAATCCTTTTGATCTCTGTGTGACATTAGGTCAACGAATTTTTAGCTGGTGCTGGTACTGATGCTCCAGATGTTGAGGAAGAGAACATTATTTCCAGACCTTCTATGAGTTATGATGATATGTGGGCAAAGACTCTCTTAGAGACAACAGAAATGGAGGTTGGCAAGCGTAATCTGTTGCATGGTCTTGCTTTAATCTCGAGTTTGTTTGTGGGAACTCAATATTTGTGAACTCTCTTCATTATACAGGAAGACAGGAGGTCATCTGGGTCTTCTTCTCCTGATTCATTAGGATCTGTTGAGACATCCATATCATCTCACTTTGGAGGAATGAGCTATCCGTCATTGTTCAGTTCCAAGCCATCTACTTATGGAACTTCGCAGTCCACGGTATGCAAATTAATGCATTGAAAAAAATATGTTTGGCTTCTGTATGGCAATGGATATAATCGCAGTTTTGGAATCAAGATGTGAATTATCTTAAATTCATTTTCATGATATGTATATCGTGCTTATGTGTGAAAAGTATTAAAATTCTTCAAAATTTGAACTTTATTGCATGAATTTGTGAATGAAAAATGGAGATGTTTCTCCAATTAACCCCTGAGAGACCACACACGAAGGATAGGTTGTTTTTGCCAACATGAAGCCACACTTTACATTAGTTGCAAAAGAAACCAAGAGAAATCATGAAAAAATGTAAAAACATATTAACATCTGCTATTTCTTCTTGATGACCTTCAAGGTCATGTAAAATTCAGCAACTAGAGAAGTAGAACATCACATAAAAGTGCATAACATCTAAACAGAAAACAGTTCCAATAATAACTTTTGTTCTTTCAAACTTTCCTTTGAGACTTGAATCAGTGTGAAAATTGAAATCTCCATCACCTGCTTTGTCTACTTCTGAAAATCCCCTCCTCGTCATTTATGCTTCAATTCTATGATTTTCAATTAGTTGCTCCACTTCTATATTTTTCTTTTTTTCCCCCCCTTTCTTCTTGAACTTCATTTGCCATTTTCCTTTTACCCTTTATATTATCTATTAAGTTTTTTTGGTCTTTAAAGTAAAATCATAGTTAGATTAAAAATCAGAATGATGACAAATGAAAACTTAGAATTTCACCTCCTTTATTTTCCCTTTTTGTTTCCTTTCTTTCTATGAACTTTCTTCACAAAATCATCAATGGATGTCTATAGACAAGGGGCTTCGAGAAGGAAAAGACATTCTTTTTCAGTGATACATTCATAATCTGATTTTATGTTGAAAAGATAAATAGAACCACAGGTATCACCA
>CAIGRM010261818.1:0-11318 GCA_903798335.1 Fraxinus albicans | reverse complement strand
AATGTTTTGAAAAATATATATTTAATAAAAATAGACTTGTAGTACTAGTAGCGTTATTTAAAAAAAAAATGGCGAGCCGAGCTCGCCCAAAAGGCAACGAGCCGAGCTCAAGCTCGGCTCGTTGCCAACGAGCCGAGCTCGTGCGACAATGGGCCGAGCCGGCTCGGCTCGGCCCATTGACACCACTATTTCCATCCAAAGATCACCGGCTGACCAAAATTCATTGAATTGATCTTAATTTGACCAATTTTAACAAGGGTAATAGATTCTTTCACAATTTTTCATTTAAAATAATAAAACAGAGAAACAAAAATAACAAAAGAAAATAAATTGATTTTTGAGAATACAATTTGTGAGAACTGATTTTTCATTTTTTGAAATTATGTGGTTAAAAAGTAATTTTCTTCTTTAAATTCATAGCCCTTGTTTGGTCTCTATTTTTTCAAATTACATTTTTAATCTTATTTTTATTCACACAATTTTCAGTAAAATAATATTACGTCCAAATTCAAAAAAAATTCTTATTTTTTAACCGCACATTTTACATCAAAATGCTATTCTAAAATACATTTTGAGAAAAAAAAAAAGATCTCAAACATGCGCAAAATTATTTTACTGAAAGAATATGCGAATTGAAATAAATTTAGAAAAAAATAAATTTTAAACAAATGAGATCTGATAATGTACAAATAAATAATTTTTAAAAAAAATCACGGATGGTAATTTTTTACTTAAAAGTGAATTTGACTCATTTTAAGGTTAGCCAAACATACTATATACAGATATTCGCAGTTGCGGCGGCGTCCTGCTTACAGTAAACTCCCCTCCCTTATCACCGCCAACGGCCCACAGCCACCCCATCTTTCTCTCTCAATACGGGACACATGACAGTCTCACCTGAGTCCGACCCCCACATGGGCCAACCTGGGAACCCGAATCCCAGTGATCCCACCCCCGTACCCGACGACCTTGATGATTTCGAAGCAGCAATCGAAGAAGAAGACAACGATGAATCAGAAGAAGACGACGAAGAAACCGAACCCATAACTCCGGAGGCCCAAATGCGTACGGATCAGGTCAGTATGGAGTCCCTTTTCAAGCGCCTTTCCACGGAGCGAGTCCCAGTAAGAGTGCACGATGTTTTGATTAAGGGCAACACGAAAACCAAAGACTCAATCATCGAGGCCGAGGTCGAGGAACTGCTCAAGAACGCCACCACAGTACAACAGCTGCTCCAGGCTGCGGGTGTTGCCAACGCCCGGCTGCAGCGCCTTGATATTTTTGATTCTGTGAACATTACACTTGACGCCGGCCCGCCCGAGCTCCCTGGAACTGCCAATGTTGTGGTAGAGGTTTCCGAGGCCAAGAACCCGCTCACCGGTGATGTAGGGATTTTTTCCAAACCCGAGGTAACTATTGTTTGATTATTGATTTAAGGGCTATGCTCACTTTGATTAAGTCTTTATTTTGTATGTAAATGTTATAGTGGTAATTCAGTTTATGCCATATGTGTGGGGCCTCAAGTTTGCCAATTGATTCCCGGTTGAATATGACAATGTGAATAGTAAATTATGTGTATCAATAGCAATGTGATGTGGAGGGTTAATGGTATGTGAAACTAGAATTTTCATATAGCTACATTCTAGAGTGTGATTGGAAGTAGTGGAACTTTATGTGAACTCGAAGTTAAATAGGCTAGTTTTAAAAAGGGATAGAAGGAAATACTTGCAGGTGTTCAACAACATTTAACTCGAACAAAATGTTAGTAAACTCTTGTTCAACAAAGTCATGTTGAGTAATTATTTTTATACAATAAAAAGTAAAATGTTGAATCACTTGGTGGAAAGCTAAAAACAACTAATTTGAGCTAAAAAGGGCAATGGTTGATTTGTTTAGAATGAGCATTAAGAGACTCAGATATACTACCATGAAATTTAACCAATGATAGCTCAAGATTCTCATTTCTTTAAGTTTAATTTTGAAGAAGTGGTTTAAAATTCCATCTCTATTTGATTTTTGATGTCATGAAGCACTTTTGTAGGCTAGGTCATGGTCTCTCGAAGGATCTCTTAAGCTGAAAAATTTGTTTGGTTATGGAGATTTATGGGATGGTTCCATGGCTTATGGCTGGGGTCAAGCATCAGAAGTTAGTGCCGGAGTCTTCGTTCCCAAATTCAAAGCATTGGCCACACCTTTAACAGCTCGAATATCTCTTCTTTCCCAAGATTGGTTGAAGTTTTCTTCTTATAAAGAGCAAGCACTTGGCCTGTCACTTGGCCTATTATCCATTGGGAATCACGATCTGTCATATAACCTCTCATGGCGTACCTTAACTGATCCATCTCGAATGGCTTCTCACTCAGTTAGGAGGCAGCTTGGACATGGTCTGCTCTCAGCTTTGAAGTACACATTTAAAATTGACCAGCGAAATTCACCTCTAAGGCCAACTCGAGGATACGCTTTCCTTTCCACGACACACATCAGTGGTCTTGTTCCAGACAACCGAAGCTTGCGTTTTATTCGTCAGGTATGACTGTTCTTTTTATTTCCTTTGTTTATTTATCAATCAGAGATGCCTTCAAAGTGTTTTTTTTTAGCATCATTACTGTTTAATCAACTTATCTCTTCTGATTTTGATATCCTATAATCCATGATTTTATGTTTTATTTAATATGGCATTACACATCAGGTATTCCCCTCAACTTGAGGTCAAACTTGAAACTGAAATTCACAGCACAAACACACATGTATTATTGTTGACTCCATGAGCTTCCAAATGTCTTCCACTCTAGAATATATGATGCAATTACTAGCCAATATGCATGTGATGTTGGAAGACATCCTAGTGTGATTGATAACATTCGTGCCCCTCTATGACCATGTATATAACTTATTTTATTTAATTTGATGCTTGGTATTTTCTGAACAGGAATTTGATCTTCGTTATGCTGTTCCCTTGGGATTTTACCATGCTGCTTTGAACTTTGGAATCTCAGGTGGTTTTATTTTCCCATGGGGGAGAGGTTTCTTGAATACACCTTCATATTTACTTGAGAGGTTCTTCTTGGGTGGTAATGCTTCTCCAGTTTGCACCTTGAGAGGCTCAACATCAATTTTAGGTTTCAAGGCAAGGGGACTAGGCCCTGCCGAGCCTCGAAGGCAAGAAAGGGGAAACTCTAATAATGAAAGCTCTGATGCCTCTACTGGAGTGGATTTTATTAGAGGAGACCTTGCTGTCACGGCTTTTGCAGACTTGTCTTTTGATCTTCCCTTGAGGGTGCTTAGAGAAGCTGGTATCCATGGCCATGCTTTTGCCTGCACAGGAAGCCTGACTAAATTAACTGAGAATGCATATCGAGAATTGTCGTTACAGAAATTAAGAGAATCCTTTCGATGCTCTGCAGGATTTGGTATCATTGTACCCACCAAGCTATTCCGCATGGAGGTCAGTCATTTTCCCTGAAACTAATTACTAAATTGTTTGTTTATGTTGACTTTGGTAAAAGAAAGACATGCCCACGCTGCATGATGTTGCCTCAAACCACCAGTTGGTAGGATAATTCGTTCCTACATGGGCCATCTTTTATCTGTAAGAAAATGCTTTATCTGCAGTTTAAAAGATTAAAACGTAAAAGGGAGATAATCAATAAATTTATAAATATCTCTAGATTTTAGCCTTCAGAATTTCCTGGAAGTGTCAGTTTTCATGTCTTGAGGTCCAGCAGAGAGTAAATTTTGAATTTTTTTGGATATTTTCCTTGAACATTCACGAGACAAGCTCCTTTCAGATAATAAAGATTGTAAATGATATTCAAGTGGCAATGTTGATGTCTTTTGCACCTTAAATAGTCGATAAGTACTTCAGACAAATGGCTGATAAATTGACTAAGATCCATAAATAAGCAGCAAAAGAACTTAGAAAACTTTAAATTCATATTTTTATTTTTCCGGAAGAAATACGGATTGAAACCAGGACAATTTATAACCCGCTTGGGAGCCATCTTTTGTAGTCCCAAGAAGGATGTATTCTGTCTTCATTATATGTTTAAGTACTTGTGTAATATCTCTGACAGCTTGATCCATTATCATCAGGTTAACTACTGTTACATACTGAAACAACACGAACATGACCAAGGGAAGACTGGTGTGCAGTTTAGTTTCTCTTCTCCACTATAATACCTGTTCGTTAATTTTGTCCTTTTCTTGATATCCAATTACATTGAATTGAACTCAAGGACTCCTGTGCAAGGTAAATGAGAGAAATTTTCCTACTCTACCTAACCAGCCAATTTAGGCCATTTCAAGATTTGTAATTTTAATTTTAGGCAATTTTGTGATTCGCCTTTACAAATAAATAAGATTACCAAGGTTTTAGCAAAGGTATTTTTGACCTTTATTTCAAATTGCTCGATAATTGAATTTTTAATTTTAAATTTATCTGCGGTGTACACTGTATCCTATTTTTTGGTGAGTGAGGTATGAAGTTTAATTTTTAATGAACGTCACCTAGGAATCTTTTCATTATCACTTATTTTCTTGACATGCTTTCTGGATTAACTTGGGAAAAGGAATAATTTTTTGGACGACATAGTTGTGTTTTGTAGTCCCTAGTCATGATAAGATCTTTGTTCGAAGAGATTTGAGAGCGACATGGTGAAAGTGAACATCGTCCTTGGAATCTTTTCATGAGCGCTTATTTTCTTGACATGCTTTCTCGATTAGTTTGGAAAAAGGAATATTTTTTTGGAAGACATGTTTGCGTTTTGTAGTCCCTAGTCACTGATAAGATCTTTTTTGAAGAGATTTGGAAGCAACATGGTGAAAGTCGACAAGTGATATGAAAAGAGTGCATGAAAATTACAACTTCTGGGGATCGAAGTAAAGAAGGTAACATAAACTTCGGATTATTTATGATTTGATGTTGGCGAACATGTACTTCATTAGGATAGACTAGGCTTTGTATTTGAAGTGATATTCTAATTGTGTAATATTGGTTGATGATGCTAGATATGATCATTAAGAAATGAAAAGTGACCAAAGAGGTTCAAGTTTTTAGAACAATATGGTGGAACTTTCCAGGTGAAATAGAAATGAGATTTCGTAACAGTTTTGAAGGAAGAGAACTGCGATATAGATGAAGATAATAATATAATGTGGAATTGGAGTGAGGTAGTTTCGGCTGAGCTGGCAGCCGCAGTGTGATGGTTCGATTCCTGCCTCTTACAAGGTATGGAATTTGACTTTTTGTGGACATCAGTATGACAGCTCTTGTACCCTGACCTGCTGAGATACATCTCGAGTTTCAATCTTTTTTTTTTTTTATAATGTGGAATCGACTGCCTACGAGCATAGAAGTTGACCTAGTGAGGCATAATAATGGAACAAGAAGGTTCGAATTGGTGGTTAAGATTTATAGAATTACTAAAATATAAAAATGTGAAGGCTTTGAGAAGCATAGGTTAGCTGCATGCTATGAAGCGTGAATACTTATATATTAGGGTAGCATATTGGTGTCTGTCAACCGTCATGTGTATGTCATGTTGGACGCCAACATTCTTCAAACATTGTAAGATATATGTCCGACAAGCAATGTGATATGTCCTATTTTTATTTATATTTTTTACATTTTCGACACTTGGAGAATATTTTAAGCGCCCCGTTTGGTCCCATTATTCCACATTATAATGAGAGTAATATTAATGTTTTCGGAGAATGTGTGGTTAAAAAAGAAAGAAAAGTTTTTGGGTTTACGTGTAATAATATTTTATTTGAGCATGTATGGTTGATAAGAAGAGAGAGAAAAATAAATTATAATTTAATAAGAAATAATGAGAGCCAAACGGGGGCTAAGTAAGCTCTTCGGACATGCTGCGTGTTGTTTACTATAATAAAAAGTATAAAGTGAAAATGTAAAAATTTGAAGAATTTAAATTGACATGTCCATAACGTGTCATGTCGAACTTCTTGAAAAATCATGCGTTGGAGAGTTCATGTTGTGTTGTGTCAACATCTACGCTTCTAGGAGGAATGGGAAGTCGAGTGTAATTGGGGAGTATCCATTTGCACTGATCAATAATTTATACAATTATCTCGGAACAAAGGATAAGGATGAAGTTACAAGATATCGCAATAAAGAGAAAATATAGACTTGAATTATGTCAAGTGCATTGAGTACAAAAACTAAAGACGTTCCGTTTGGTAGCTATGAAATCACATAAAGATGGAAGAATTATACTTACATGGGTCATTTCGAGAGGTCGAAACTCTAAAAAAGACACCAGCTTTTAGATAACAAATCACAAGTGGATAATTTTTGGACATATACGCTGAGTCTACCGTTTGAACGTAATGGCACCGCCTTCTTTGCTATGTCTACAATTCTTGCTTCAAACGTGTTGGTGTCCGATCTAGGATCCTGTTAAGAAGAGATTAAAGAATTGGTGTTAAAACGAACTAAGGTTGGACACTCAAAACAACAATGGCCATCATAATTGAAAAGAAATATGATGATTTACGATCATTGACAAGTTGCCCCTACCTAACTATTGACCACTCCCATACTGGCAAGTCGAGCAGATGACATCAACACCTTAATTTTGACCAATCACAAAATAACAATGATTATCCAACATCAAGTAATCATTACCTAAGCTACTGCTGCAACATAGGCATCATGATGACTTGAGTGATCGACCTCAACAACCAATCAGAAGTCCCAAACCGTGGATGGTGGCACACATTTTTAGGTCAGCATTATAGTTGAAATAACATTGACCAAATAAACTCATATCAACGTCTTTCAATATAATTAATCGATTATTTTCATATACTTCTAGCAAATGCTCTTATCGAATTTTCATCAAATTGGTCCAAGTTTGCCACGGCATTTTTTAGTCATCAACGCACTACTATAAAAGTAAGTAAAGTCGTCTTACAAGAACGTTTTTATCATGATATACAACAAATTGAAGAAAAAATTGGAAACAGAAAATGTAGAGAATCCTAATTCTTTGAGTTAAACATCATTAGCTGTCATAGAGCTTTCAGCATCCTCTCAATTAACTCACTAGTCACAAATGTAACTATCTCGTCACATTTCGTCTCTTGCCGTAGAAAAAACTGGCACAAATTATTTTGCTGGTATCCACATTTCAAGCAATCATTCTATATTGCGCCAATTTAACATCAAGCTACGTTAGATAATTGTTGACATACAAAAAGTATAATCCAAATTGAATAGTTCAAAGAATGAAGTCAATTGGGAAATTCAGGATGAAGGCTCAAATAGAACCATTAATGAATGCAGTGAAGGCCTACGAACAAAGTAACATCATCGTCCAAGTTTGCAAGTCGCCCAGGATTTGAGCAAATAGAGTGCGTTACGGTCGCCCAAAGCGATGATCCCGTTCTCGCCCAAACCCTTGAGTCGCCCAGGAACTGAGCGAATATAAGGTATTATGGTTATCCAGTACATCAGTTATTGAGCAACCTTATCACACCCCACGATCCAAAAATCTCGGTTGTAGGCAGTTAAACGACAAGAGTAATGGCAACATTAGAGACGGCAATTCCGCGACAAGTCAGTCATCATGAAGAAAGTTGATAGTTATAGAGCATCAAGCAGTTTTCAAGCAGTTTTTCACAAAGAAACTATCAACGGAGTATAAAAAGGAAAAGAAGACATAGAGAAAAGGACCCCGTATCAAACACTATCAACAGAGAATATGTAATTTCAATTTCTTAGTTTAACTTTAAAAAATCTCTTTTTAGTACTCGTGTGTTTGCGCCCCTTGGAGGCATTCTGTTTATTTTCAATTGTAATCTTCATCAATAAAACACCAATTTTTAGAACTTTGTCTCAAGAGGTTTATTTCTTACACAATCGTCTGAATCTCTTTTTAATTGTAAGCGATAACAAAACAATAACACATTAAAAACATGCTTTAAGCACAGAATGCACAGATCCCAATGAAGGAAAAAAAAAAAAAAAAAAGATTGCTCCCAAGTTAAATATAGACAAATCAAAATTTTATAATCCAATTGAGATTTCACCGCTGTTGGAATTGGAATAAGTTCGAATCACGAAATCTTGGTTATCATCTCTATCTAATGAATAGGGAGTTTACTTTAAGGTTCGTCTATAATTTGACTAATTTACATTATCTTAGCCCAATCTTGGTATATGCTTCAAGCATCTCGTCTTATGCTGCCGCTTTGATTCAACATTTCCAGTAAAAACACACACAAACTAAAGGTATAACTCTGTGTGGCACCAGTAGAGCACCGGCACCGGCACCGGCACCGGAGTTTAATTTTCAAAAAGAAATTGCCAGATTCAAGTATCTGAAATCAAAACTTTATGTTTGCGGAACATTAAAGGAGAATGCGATGGAGTCGGATTCTCGGGTTAAGTCATTTTTTGATTCTAGGAGGAGTCATTTTGCGAGGGTTTTGGAAGGAGAGAGTTTGAATGAAAATGAGTTGTACTTGCTTAAATGTGTGGTGGCTGCGGGGGCAAGGTATGTGTTGGGTGAGTTCGGGAGCAAGTTGGAGGGTGCTGAGTTTGACTCGGCGAGGAATTCGGTTAAAAGCGTGCTGTGCTGTATGCTTTGGCGGAAATGATTGATACGTGGGATGTGAACGGTGGGGGTAAATGCGAGGGGAAGAAAAAAGAGCATTAAGGTCATCGTTGAAGACTCTTGGAGAGGTTGAACAGTTTTATGATTGCATTGGGTGAATCATTGGGTCAGTGTTAATGATTATTCCCTGTTTCTTATTTTTCTGATCAATTTAATTGGTTTGTTTAATTCTATGGTGAATTCTTATTTTTTCATCTCAAATGTTAAGGTAATAGGTGAATAACTTAAAAGAACATGTTAGCAGTGTGAAACATGTGGTATTTTGGTCAAATTTCAATAACCATAGCAGTATAAAAGTATTTTTCAGTTCTTATTGAAGTGAAAATATTGTTAATATGGACATTTATTCTTACTCGACTATGATTGACCAAGTTCTAAGGATGCTCATGAATGAAGGGTAGGCAATTCAAAATATTTTTCGAAGTTCTTATAGCATTCTCTGCGCTATCAACTTGATTGTCATGCCTTATAGCGATATATATATATATATCCTGATTTTTTGATTGAAGTGGGTTGCCATCAGTTTTCCTCTGTCATCCAGTATATATGGATTTCCATAGTTTGCTCATTACTTGGATTAAAACTCAATGATCTTGCTTTTAATGCCCCCACGCAACTTACAGAAACCAACAAATCTGAGATTCATCTTTATAAAAATGCATGATTCATCTCTATTTTTAGCAATTCATTTAGCAATAATTGACCACCTCAAAGGCTTAAACAAATTATAAAGGAGAAATTTTACCAACGGCATGCCTCTTATCTGCAACTGTTCTTTAAAATGGATTAGGAATGAGCATTTATTGTAGTGAATATCACAAGACTTTATAGAAGTGTCCTGCTAAAGTGAATGATCCGATTATAGAAAAGTTTAAAAGCTGAATGTTTTATTTGCTTGTGTCTGGTAAAACAGTATTAAGTTATAGGTTGAGTCTGCTATAGGTTGTGTCTAGTAAAACTGCATTAACTTTTATTTGCTTGCAAAGCAGTTTCGTTATTCCAGGCTGATATCGATCCATATTTGGTTGTTTGCATTTGAAGTGTTTTTTTTAAAAGTCAAGACAAGATCTGAATCCTTGCAGTCGGTGAAGGTAACCACCCCTAATGAACCTGTTAATTGTTCATTGCAGACTCCAGATGGCTCATTGTTGAATATCATGCGTAATGCCTAAAACCTATTATCCCATTGTGGAATAAAAAAGCCGAAGGTACACTATAAATCTCTTTCAATATCATTGCTAAAAGTTCAAACAAATTTTAAAACTTTCTTTGGAAGCTTTACTCCATGTGCATCCTCCTATTTGGCAGGTTGAAGGTAATGAAAAATATATTAATTCTGGACCCCCATATCTCATCCTCTTCCATCCTGCTCTAGGCTTTGGGAAGTCACCAGACAAGGTAAAATTACAATATTTTTCTCATCAGTTTCTTGTGCAAGCTTTTAAGCTGCAGACTGAATTGTAGTATGCTACACCCTCTGGAAGATGAGCCTCTAGGTGACTACTGACTGGATGTTTAATTTCTTAGAAAACAAGAATGAAACTACTTTTATTATGAAATGATGATTCGAAAACAATTGTCTCTCTCAATGATCTATTTCTCTCGTATGACCTAGCAGATTTCTTTTCTTTTTCTTTATCTTCAGTTTCCCCTAAAATAATATATGATCTGATCCACCATTGAAATGTTGCGCCTCTGAATGGTTACAAAGTGAATTGATTGTGTTCTATCTGTCTTTTCCGTGTCAGTTTAATGGAGGTTCTATGTCCATGGGATCTGAGTTACAAATAGAGATTGCTGATTTTTTATGGAGCGATGTACGGGTAATACACTTAGAATATAGATCAAGCAGCCTGTCAATTTGCTCTTTTCTCATCGGTGTGACTTACTTTTAGCTTGATGGGAGTTTGATAATTCTTGCTGAAAATTTCATCGGCTCTATTATAATTGATGAAAGTGGTGAACCTATGTTACAGTGTAGCAGGAGGTACCATTTTGGACCAGTTAGTTTTAAATTTTACAAACAAATAACCGTGAAAATACTTCCAAAATAAGTTCAATTCATACAGGTGTGCAAGGTGCAAATTACAGTATGTCTGTGTACTGAATGATGGAATTGATTGGAATTCAAGGGATAACTTATATTGGAAGCATGATGTGCAGCGGTTCGAGGCATTAAAGGTGATACTGCATGGAAATGCCGAATTTGTGGCTACCAATGTTTGTTGACAAAGTGAGATCGTCATTTTTATGTATATTTCCCCTAAAGATTAAAAGGGGACATTTTTATTGTGTATTGTAGATAGTTATGTTGGATTTTATTTTTGAGTAATGCTATTTATACAATCTGGGAAGGATCCGTGTGTGAAGTAATATTAAATGATAAGGCCAATAAAGTGTGTTCCACATCCACGCATTTAATTGGCCTTATCATTTCACCCCACATCTCTGATGCTCGGACTCTTTGAAATAGTTGGAGTACCCTTGTTGGGCACGACACGACATGGGTATGTGTATGAGATATGTGTCTAATCCTCCAAATTTCAACCGGACACTTCGTCGTTTTTGTTTCTTCTTTCTTCTTCTATTTTTCTTTTCCTTTCCTTTCTTTCCCACTTTTGCTCTCTATAAACCTAGTATCGTCGCTGAGAGGGTGAAGAAATGCGGCGGCGGTAGGTT
>CAIGRM010261817.1:0-10893 GCA_903798335.1 Fraxinus albicans | reverse complement strand
TACAACACAACTGAAGGAAGGGAGCCGCACAGATAGAAACTTTCGTCATTCTCGCCGTAGATAACCTTAATTATCGTACCAAGTAAATTCATTTATCACGTGCGGTGTAATAAATGGATATGATGCATCACATCTATGCCATACGACATTAACTCTTGTTTGATTTAGATAAAAGAATAGATTTTTTTTTGTAGATTTTGATAAAAATTGATGAAATTTTTGACTGAAAAATGTAAGTCTCATGAAATGTGCAGTTAAAATTAATTCAATTTTTTAGCTAGACCAAACATTACAGAATTTGAGTAAGTATTCTCTTTTATAATTATTTTTATTAGTTCTAAAAAGGTGAACAAACTATTATTATTGAGTATCAAGGGGACATGTAAATCACATCGAGCGAGCAAGCTTTTATGAACATAGAAAAAAAAAACTACTGAACGTCACTAATCAACTTTGTATAAAATGATTTTTTAGTGTTCTAGGTTAGGACGGCACGCCAAAAATTTGTCAACACTTTAGACCAGAATAGTAATTATTGGTTGTCACTTTTTTTTTCGTTAATGTTATTTTCCTTAAAATACAAAACTAAATAAACAAACAAATAAAAGCAACCCATTTGGGTTGCGAGCTTCTCTGAGGTCTGCGCGGCCCGACCCAATTTACACTCGTAGCCGGTTTCATGTAGTCTAATGTAGCCCTTGTTTTGAGGAAAATAAATTTTGGAATAGTGATTTTTTCGAGAATGTGTGATTAAAAGATAGAAAAAATTTGAATTTACGTACAAAATATTTTATTTTGAGATTGTGTGATTGCAAATGAGTTTGAGAAAAAAATAGTTCAGTTTTAATGATTGTCAAATATGGGCTTAATTTTTATGCAATTGCTAAAAAGTAATACTCGAAAAAATACACAAATTACCCCGGACCTTTTATGACATGCTATCTATCGTGTTCAGCATTATCTCATCTAATGTACGTACCAAATTTGTCATCCATTCGTTACCAACTGAGAAATGTAAGGTGTAGGTTAACAAATTTCAAAGTTGAAATTGCAACATTAATCAATGTGCGACTGTATACTCCCATTCCAACGAAGGCATCATTCTAATCCTTGAAGTTAACATAAGAAAATACAGACAGGAATTATTGGTCCCATAATATGAAATGACAACCTATGCTAGTTGTATTTAAAGTGATACGTACATAAATGATTAATTTGGTGGGTATGAATATGATATAATTGTGGAACGCACGTAAAAACTTTGTAGGTACCATTTTTTCATTATTTCTGTTTATATATTCGTCTTCCTCGAATGTTTTTTTTTTATCACAACACCCACTCTTCTATATGAATCGAGAAAATCGATTCAGACCCTAGCTCATTTGGGGTGCATGGGAATTTAGACCAATTTCCATATTCAACACGTAGGATCTTCCTCCAAGCGATATCAAATAGAATAGAAAAGCGTATACGGAGAATAATAACAATAGTAAGATCACGAAATTTACTAGAAAAATCACCAGCTGTAAAAGATTTTACAGTATGAAAAATTGTACAACCTCATAATCTCCCTCATACCCCAAACTCCAAAAATACCCATAAACAATCTTTCATGAAGCCTCACATAACAATATTTGGTTCGAGAAATAGGAAGAAAATAATTAATTTTTCTCTCCTTTTCTTCCTTGTAGTCTCTAAATTGTTTTGTACACCGTTTCTCGAGTCTAAGCAAGAAGCACTCGATGTGGAGCTCTATTTTATCATCTCCTTCTAATTATTATTCCTGTGCAGCAAAACCAAATTCCCTTTATAAGCGAAATTTGGCTACATAAGGAGGAAAAATAACCATACACAACATACCATTTCCTAGTTCGTAATACCTGTTCGTTTAGCTATACTCTTGAGGCTAAACCTGTGTGTTACGATATCATGTTGAATTATGTTGTAAAACAACCAAGTATCAGAATTGCTCTGATACCAATTGTTGTGAAACAAACTACATGATTGATATGTTGAAGTTACATACCAAATAATAATGAAGGATGTGATCAAGCAAACGAATAATAAAGACGAGAATATGACAGAGGAATTAAGAGATTTTATTGATTCAAAAATAATAGAGAATAGAGAAAAATTACAATAGATCCTATAATTCTAGTAATCTATTTTCTCACACATTTTAAAATTATATAGAAGAACCTAATATTTATAGAGAACATGTAGGGGATGTCCAAATTCTCCTAATAAAGTTGTTGATGAATAAGTCCAAAACAAATTACAACTCCCAATGAGCTTCCAAAATAAAATTTCAACTTGACATATGACTCCAATAGCATTCCAAGCTGAATTCTTTTTGATGTGCACTTCAATTAGATTTTTTCAATTATTTCAACAAGGAATTCAAGTCACACCAAAATTCTAACAATCTCCACATTGACACGAATTCCACCAAGAAATAAACTTGCTTCTTCAACAGTAACTAAAAAATTAATATCTCCAACAAAACACAATATTCCACATCTTCCAATGAATCCAAGCACTACTCTGCAGAATTACCTCAAATTTTCAAAAAATCATAATGATTTTAAATTAATCAAAATGAGCTGTAACACACCCCAAAGTAGAATCAAACCCAAATATTTTTAAAGAAGGCCCATTACTAGATTGTACACTTTCTACTCCACTTAAAGCATGCTCAATAAAATCAGATTCACATATCATTTTCCATTAGGTTCATCCCTAGCAATTGAATACAATGACATCGCAGGTGA
Organism: Fraxinus albicans; assembly: GCA_903798335.1. Classification (NCBI taxonomy): domain Eukaryota; kingdom Viridiplantae; phylum Streptophyta; class Magnoliopsida; order Lamiales; family Oleaceae; genus Fraxinus; species Fraxinus albicans. The sequence goes on along the minus strand of CAIGRM010261817.1, from coordinate 8,122 downwards.
TGGTGGTAAAGCCGCATTATTCATATCTCTTGAATTTCACTGAACTGTATTCTTCAAATTTGACCATTTATGAGCTCCTAAAGTGAACCCTAGCAATTGAATATAATGGCACTGCAGGTGATGATGGCAAAGCCGCATTATTCATATCTTTTGAACTCCACTCTGACCCTTTATGAACTTCTAAAGGTATTGTACCAAACTAAATGTCAATTACGGTACTGAACTTATGCTGATTGACTCTTCTAATTTCTACACGATCCCGCAAGATATATAATTGAGATCTTTTTTGTCCCTCCAATACAACTTGGACACCCTTACAAACTTTCAAATTTTTACTTCCACAAAAGAACTCATAACCTTTTGAATCAAAGATAGACAACGAGATGTGAATTTTTTTCAAATCTAGAATATGTCGAACCTAGCTAAATGTTCTAATTGTCCCATCCAAAAGTTTCAATCTAACTGTACCAATTCTAGCAACCCGACAAGATGCGTTGGTTCCTATAGCCACAACACCTTTGAAAACAGTTTCATATATCGCAAACAAGTCCTTATTAGGACACATATGAAACACACATGTTGAATCAAAAATCCAATCATCTTCCGATTTAGGCTCAATGTCAGAAATAGCTAAGAGATCTCCATTACTTACAACGTTCTCCGCGATGTCTGATTCGCCTGAAGTATATGAATATCTACTTGTAGTTATCATTTCTTTATTTTACAATTTGTAGCAATATTTCTTTAAGTGCCCAACTAAACTTAGATTTCGATCTGCCACTTCTAGAACCATCATGATCAATCAGGCCTTCTCCATCTCTGGCATCAGAAATCAAATGCTTCATCTTCTATTTTGAATACAAAGTATCATACAAATCATCTATAGTGAGAGTATCACGACTATACAATATCATGTCTCTAAATGAAGAAAACGAATCAGGCAACGAACACAATAAGATCAAGACCATCTTCTTCATCATATTATACTTCCAAAGTTTTCAAATCAGATACGATCTCTTTAAATACAATCAAGTGATCTTCCAATTATCCTCCTTCTGCTGTTCGATGAGAGTATAAACGCTGCTTGAGGTTCAATTTGCTTTTCAGACTTTTAGTCAAACACAATTGCTCAACCTTAACCATAAAGCAGCTGCTGCATTCTTCTTCAAAACGTGCTAACGAATAGTATTTGATAGATTTATCCTTCCATAATTTCTCCTCTACGGTCAAAGTTGTGGGCATCTTGTCAATTCCTAGCAACAAATCATCCAAATTCAACTGTGCGAGTACTGCACGCATCTTAACCTGCTATAGTGAAAATCTAGTGTTTCGATCCAAAATTAAAATGTCATACTTTGTGGAAGCCATCACGAATAAAAATCTTGAACAAATCAAACACTGCGCTCTTGCAGAACTACTTAACTTGGCGCTCCGATACCAATTGTTGTAAAACAACCAAGATATCAGAATTTCTCTGATACCAATTGTTGTAAAACAAACTATCGAATTGAGATATTGAAATTATATGACAAATAATAATGAAAGATATGATCAAACAAAAGAATAATAAAGAAAAAAATATGACAGAGAAATTTTGAGATTTTATTGATTCAAGAATAATGAAGAATATAAAAAAATTACAATAGATCCTTTAATTCTAGTAATATATTTTCTCACACATTTTAAAATTGTATAGAAGTGCCTAATATTTATAGGGAACATGTGGGGGATGTCCAAACACTTATAATAAAGTTGTTGATACCAAAACAAAATACAACTCTCAATGGGTTTCCAAAATAAAATTCCAACTTGACATAAGACTCCAATAGTATTCCAAACTAAATTCTTCTTGATGTACACTTCAATTAGAATTCTTCAATTATTTCAACAAGGAATTCGAGTCACACCCAAATTCTAATAAATTATATCATATAAAAGGGCAAATTATACACGAGTAATCGTTATTTTCTTCGATTATTTTATACGATCTTCCAACCTTTTGAAAAGAAATTATGTCTCAACGAATACAATTATTCTTTCATTTTTAGGGTGACACAAGTAAGGTGGTTCTGCGCACCAAAAATTAGTGAATCAAATAGTCTCACCAAAATAATTGAGGGAACAAGAACAATAAGATCATGGTAACCTTGAGTATCAATATTACTAGAATCTGGTTCGTAAAGAATAAGATTATTTATGTCTTAATAAGCAAGCACGTGAAATCTGGCATATATACAGAATAATTCAAAGCATATATAATTGGTTTAAGTTCAAATTCTAAAATTTGAGATGCTTCTCCTATAAAACATTCACTTTTAGTAACCAAGAATTTACAATGCTCGCTTTATTATTTGAAAGAATAATTACATATGTGAAATTAAAAATAAAAAATAAAAAAAATCAGATTCATAATTAAGGCTTAAAAAAATACCATGTTTTTTTTCCATTGCTAATGTAATGGAGTAACTAAATGTGTACGGTTATTTTTAAAAGGGTGCAATTTTCAAGCCAGACATACAATAAAACCTGTCAATTATTTTGTTCAATTTAATTCATGTAGTCTAGTTGAGCAACCGCGGATGTATCATCAAAGCAAATCATGGAACTAGGAGTAGCAATGGGCTCGGCCGCTTGCCGGCCGACTTGTTCCGCCACGAGCTTGGATTTTGGCAAAGTGAGCAAAGCGAAGCTTGTGGGCTTCGGGTGTTTGTCTAAAAAAAATTGAGAAGTTCACGATCTAGTCCGGTGTTACTCGACTTGTCACGTACAGGGCCTACTCCCTTAATCAATGAGCTAATGCATCTTGACTTGACTTATTGTCACCTTAAATGAAATCATATAGGCACATAACCAGGTGCTATCACCTTTTGATCCCATTTCATAGGATAATGGGTGGTAGTTTTCATTGTTCACATCTTATGCTATAGGGACGTGGAGTGCTGGACACCGGACATTTCTTCTTGAGGTGACTATTTTGACAGCATGAACTATTCTTCAAAATTAAGAATGTTTTTGTAACTACATTGTGCTATCTAAATAAAAATTTGCCCAATTGCAGGACATATTTTTCTTGACCAAACATGCTCTTACTAAAAAATATGTTCGACAAAAATACATTTTCCTTTTTCCAAATTTTATCCTTTAATAACTTAACTCTCGATGGTGTAGAAAGTAATGATATATAGTTTAAAAGATAAGTTAATTTAACGTGCACCAAAAGAATTTTAAAATAACAGAATTCAATGAAGATGAAAAAAATAAATGTTATGAACCAACCAAGAATCGGAATCGCTCTGACACCACCTTGTTGTGAATCCGGCAAAATAATTAAAAACGAGAATACTATGAGCTATATGAAAATAATGAATCACAAACAAAACAAGATTTACGTGAAAACCCGAATCCAAGAAACCCACCGGCAGAAACAAAGAATTCATTATAATCAATAGTAAATGAGTTACAAATGATCTCTCTGGACTAATAATTAATTGGACAGTTGGTCAATTTCAGTATGCGTTGTACACCAGATATTTATAACCAAAGAATCCCTAACTATTAGAAGAATTAACACATAAAAAGTTTAATATGAGGTGAAATCCGAATACAATGGGAAAACCAATAATGAAAAATTTGAGATGAAATATGAATCAATTCACCTTGGACTCCTTCAAGATATTTTCAAGTCTACTACCAACTCTCAATACTCCCCAAACAATATTTTCAATCAAATACTCAATAAGAATTTGAGCCACAACCCAATTATAGCAATAAATAATATACGTATTTTAGAATAATAATGGGCTATAGCCAAAAATACCTATAGTACTGCTGGCCTCCATATGGAAAATTTGAGATGAAATATGAGTCAATTACAAGGGAGTTTATTTCCCTAGGAAACTTCAATTTCCCAGGCACCTTATGTCAATTTGGTACTATTTCAACCTGTCACTGAGGCATAGAAAAGCTAAGAAAAAATGGAATTAACATGCACAAAATCACCATATGGCTAAAACCCTTTTTGGTAGCAGCGGTGGCAAGAAGTGTTGGAAAATAAATAATTTAAGTTTTAAATTTTCAAATTAATGTCTTTTTAATTTGTTTTTTCTATTTTAGTCTCAATTTAATACGAAATTAAATTAATAACATTATAGTGTAACATACATTTTAAATGATTTAATTCTCATAAGTGTGGGGGTTGAATTCGTCCCTATAAAAGGGGGTGATTTCATTGTTTGAAAAAAAGATGAAGATGCAACTTGACAGAATACTACTATATACATTTCATATTATATTCGTATGATTTTGGCAACTCGATAAATGTTTGTTCTTTATCTCCTTGTGATCGTGCACATAGAAGGAGAGCCAACTGTGAGCTATATAGGTTTTATGTTGGAGACGTGTAGTGCCGAAAGTACCCCCACGAAGATGAGACAATACGACTTTAGGACAACGAACTTGACATGACTCCCTAAGGCCTAAGGCTTGTATTCATTCTCTACTTATCTTCTTATAATTATGTTATTATTGAATTATAATGTTTATGTTATTTAATAGATTATGTTAATTTATAAATATTTACACACAAATAACCCCTTTTTCTCAACAATCTAACGTCGTGTTTGTCATTTGTATGTAGATAATTCTTATTGCTTGTGTTGCCTTTATGAATAATGCTAAGTGTACACAATCTTTTACACAATTTTTTACACCCACCTCACATGGAGGGGGGCCCATACATAATAAAATAATCGTTGACCCCCTTCCATGTAAGAGATGTGTAAAAGATTGTGTAAAAGTGTGTGTGTATATATAGCATTACCCTGTCTTTATTTGCTTCTATTTATTTATTTTATTTTATTTTTTGATAATGCGTTTGTACTTATATTTACATGACTATATCGACCTATCATGTCATAGGCAAGTTATAGTGGAGAGGTCATGTGACCCATGATAGTCAACTTTATGTGATAGATGTACGAATAGCTTATTGCAAGGGCACTCAGAGGAGCAGAATTGCTGGTGTAGTCAAGTTATTTTACTATTGGATTATCATCATAACAAGTTGATGTCTTTTTATTATCTTTAGTGACTGAAGAATTTGAATATAAGGTTGCTTTGTTTTCAGAATACTGACAAAATCTCCATAGTTATAAACAATATCATTTTGTTGGTCTTGAGTCTCCACTAAGCAGTTGAGAGTTTGACTCTGATGAAGTCCGTACTAGGGTGGAGTTTACCTGCTGACACCATCATAACAAGATCATATTTTATTGTCAAATCACCAATGGACATAATGATTCCTTTATGTTATCTTTAACTTTTTTTCCTTGTGCTTTGGTAAGTTGAAGTTGATAACAGTAAATAAAAGCTTGAAAAGGGCAGGTGAGTTATTGTCTCCTAAATGAAAGAAGGATCATATGCATATGGCTACACAATCTCACTAAACCAGGAGTCCTCATATTTGTATCAGTAGCTACAATTTAATAAAAAATGTATATATGGTGGGTGTGAGTGGACTCGAGATTTTCGAAGGCTGTTATATTTCTTTAAAATTGAATGTCTGGGTTTCAACTAACTTCTCGATTCTTGTCAACTAGAGGCTGAATCTCACCTGCATAAATGTCTCCATTTGCTCTCATCAGCTGCATTTGGTGCATACTTCTCTCTATACCCAGCAATTTGTGCCTTGGCTCTTACGTTGGCAGTTGTTCAAATATGTGTTCACACTTCACGAAATCCTCCAAAGTATCAATGAAACTTACTGATTCCATTGATCCCTCATTATGATAGCAATTTGTGCCTTGGCTTTTAAGCTGGAAGTTGTTCAAATATGTGTTCACGAAATCCTACAAAGTATCAATGGAACTTACTGATTCCATTGATCCCTCATTATGAACAGTGAGAATCCTAAGCTGGCCCTTATTTTGTTATTGACCTAGGAACACTGTGAATTTAATATATATTTCTCAAATTCATTTTCTTCCATGAATTTAAGGATCATAATGAAAAAAGTAGCATTTGATTTAAGGATCATAATGAACAAAGTAGCACTGTTGAACTTTTGAACGGATCATTCAATACGTGCAAATATGTGCCACAAAACAAATTTCAATAATTAGAAGCAGGCAAGAGTTAATTTTCATCCTACCGCCTACTCAGAAGGTGAACAAGAAGTTGTAGATGGATTATAAGCTTGTTTAATTTTGCCACAAAAGTTAGTGGTACTTGGTGTGAGTTTTCAGAAAGGGAAAATTGCGGCCGCGGTCCCAAACCTTTCATTTTATTGCAGATTACACCCAAACCTTTAATTTTTGCAGGTGAAGTCCCAAACCTTTATATGTAATTGTAGAGTCGGTCCCAAACCTTTACTTGTTGCGGTAGAAGTCCCAAATCTTGGTACATAATTGCAGCGTCGGTCCCAAACCTTTGTATGTAATTGCAGCGTCGGTTCCTAGCAATTTGTGCCTTGGCTTTTAAGTTGGAAGTTGTTCAAATATGTGTTCACACTTCACGAAATCCTCCAAAGTATCAATGAAACTTACTGATTCCATTGATCCCTCATTATGAACAATGAGAATCCTAAGCTGGCCCTTATTTTGTTATTGACCTAGGAACACTCTGAATTTAATATATATTTCTCAAATTCATTCTCGTCCATGAATTTGTACTGGCGGACAGATAGCATTTGATTTAAGGATCATAATGAACAAAGTAGCACTGTTGAACTTTTGAACGGATCATTCAAAACAAATTTTCAATAATTAGAAGTAGGCAAGAGTTAATTTTCATCCTACCGCCTACTCAGAAGGTAAACAAGAAGTTGTAGATGGATTATAAGCTTGTTTAATTTTGCCACAAAAGTTAGTGGTACTTGGTGTGAGTTTTCAGAAATGAAAAATACAGAGGCTTGACTTTGGAGTTTCTAAAGTTGAGTGGTAATTGTGCAGTCTGCTACCTCTGTTATATTTTTTAATAAATTAAGACATTTTAACTTGTGACTAAAGGTCTTTTTGATTGTATCAAAAATAAAATTTGAGCGAAAAGAAAATTGAATTAAATTGTCTAAAACTTGTTTTATTGGAAATTGTCAATTAATTGTGTTTGATTAGTATAATTTTTCACCGGAAAAATATTGAAATTTTGGATCTTTTGATATTCGTTTGACTTTGTTTTTCATGAAAATTATCCTATAAAAGAATATATTTGTTACAACTGGGGATAAAATTTATTTCCATTACAAAAAAAATAAAATAAATAATAATAATAATAAAAAACAAAAAAGGAAAAAGTTGCCTAGAAAAAGTGGTGGGAAATTTTTTTCCTCAAAAACCAAGAAAAATGACCAAAAAGGGGTTGGATGGAAAACTATTTGCAAAGAAAATTTTGCATATCAAACAAACAAAAATGTAAAAAATGGAAAATCAATTCCTAATTCCCTGGAAAAGAAATACTATCTAAAAAATACAATACTTGTAGTTCTCTACCAATTAAAATCTGATACCAATTGAGAAACGCTTTTAATAACAAGTTCGACCTTACGTATATAATTAATCAATCAAAAGCAATAAGTCACTTTTAATTGATTCTAGATGGTTAAACAAACAGTCCAATTATCTTAAGTTGAATTGCCACAGTTTGTATTGACCCCAAAAAATGAACTCAACAGATGCCGGGCCCACTCTGTCACGTCAAGTGCTGATCCGACACGTTTCTTCCGGAATAGGAACGAAGATTTGATATTAGTGAACGTGAGAGGCACTTTCCGGCGAGAGACACAAATGTTCGGACTCTGGCGATTTGGTTTGAGAAGCAATTCGCGCTATCAACGAATGCTTAATCCGTTTAACTAAATCACTTATTTCGTAATGGAATATGTGGAAGGATAGATATGCAAAAGTATTGCATATTCTTTGAATATCAACGTGTCTTCTTCCTTGTATTCTGTAAAACAAAGTTGAGCGTATAAAGACGTTCTTTATTTCTTGATTGCATGTTCCCGTTTTTAGTACAAAGAGAGGTTATTTATACTAACCTAACCGACGTGGTGACCGTCCGATCACATCCACGTGGCAACATCTCCTAGACCAAAGACTAACGTCACTGTCCATTCATCGTATTCAAT
>CAIGRM010261740.1:0-14178 GCA_903798335.1 Fraxinus albicans | reverse complement strand
CTTTAGTTGTTAAGGGCCTGTACATTCCACATTTCACGAGTTCAAAAGTGGTCCTCTTTTGGATCCAGCTCCTCGTCGAAATGCCGACGCATCTCTTTGTAAGGAATGATCATCTATGAAGAGGGATTCCCTAGGGCTTTAGCCTCTTGGGTGATTTTTTTTAACTTATGATCAATATAATAAAAGTCATTTTCATTGAATCTAGAATCTTTACATGCAAGATGTTTTACATTATTGATAATATTTGCGCAGATGTTCCACATTCCATGGATGAGGCTGTGCCTTTCCATCCATATTCTCAATTTTGTAAGTTCCTGGGTGAACCTCTTCATAGATGCGATAAGGACCCTCATAGTTGGGACCTAAGGTTCCTAGGCCATGCTCTTTAGAGGACGGGAATACCCTTCGAAGCACCAATTCATTCAAACAAAATGACTTCTTTTTTACTTTCGAATTGTAGTATCTAGTCAATTTCCTTTGATAAATGGCTAATTTTGCTTGAGAATTGTCTCTCATTTCTTTAAGGAGGTCTAGCTCACATCTCTTCACCTCATTGTTAGTTATTTCATTGAAATATATTCGTCGAGGAGATGAAAGACCTACTTCAACTGGGCTCATAGCCTCGGCCCCGTAGGCCATAGAGAATGGGATATCTTATGTAGTAGTTCTGCTTGTAATTTTGATAGCCCAGAGCACTTGAGGTAGCTCATCAACCCATGCCCTTTTAGAGCTATCCAATTTTCTTTTCAATGTATACTTGATTGTTTTGTTAACAGCCTCGAATTGCCCATTTGCCTGGGGGTGATGTGGGGAGGAAAAATGCTTCATGATGCCCAGTTCCTCACATGAATTTCCAACTTTCTTGTTGTTAAACTGCCTACCATTGTCTGATATAATCGAATGGGGAATTTCGAACCTGCAGATGATGTTCTTCCATAGGAACTTGGAAGTGTTGGCCTCAGTAATTTTGGCAAGTGGCTCGGCCTCTACCTATTTGGTGAAGTAATCAATGGTGACAATCGCGAAGCTAGAGTTTCCTCTCCTCTCCCTTTGTGAAGAGGTTCTATAAGATCAATTCTCCATTTTGCAAATGGTAAGGGCTGGATACAACATTCAACTCTTGAGAAGGTTGCCTTTGAATAGTAGCGAAGCGTTGACACTTATCATATTTTCTAACAAACTGCTACGCGTCCTTTTTTAAAGTAGGCCGGTAATATCCCTGTTTATGTACTTTTTGTACGAATGACCATCCTCTAGTGTGATTTCCACATACCTCTTCATGGATTTTTCTGAGCACATAATTTGCTTGCTTTCCTCCAATGCATCTGAGTAGGGACAGTGAGAACCCACGTTTGTATAGTATATCAACCTGGAAGACAAAGTGGGCAGCTCTCCTTTTGAGCTTCTAAGGCTCCTCCTTTTTCAGAGGGTAGGGTCTGGTCTTTAAGGAAGTATATGATTGGTTTCATCCAAAATGGAGTGTCCTCAACTCATATAAAAGTCTCACCAATAGCGGTAGAAGGTCTGGAAAGATATTCTATAGGCACAACTGTGAGCAGTACGAAAACTTAGATGTTTGCTAATTTTGATAGTGCGTAGGCATGGATGTTCTTGGAGGGTGGGATTTGCACAAGTTTGAAATTTTCAAAGGATGGAATAAAACCCATAACCAATTTCAAGTATCCTGCCATAAACTTATCTCTGGCTGAAAAATTACCATGAACTTAACTCACTACTAGCTGGTAGTTGTTGTTCATGACGAGTCTCTTCACTTGCATCTCTTTGGCTAACCTTAGGTCTGCGAGGAGGGCATCGTATTCTGGCATTATTGGTGGTTTTGAAACCAAATCTCACATTATAAGTAAGCTTATGTCCCTCTGGACTAACTAAGACAACTCCTACTCGTGACCATGTTTCTCTTGAGGAGCCATCGACTGAAAGGCTCCAAGTTGGAGGTTCGGTCGGCTCCATCTCTTCTTCCATTTCTAGAACAGGAGTAAATTTTGCCACAAAATCTGCTAAGGGCTGATCCTTGATGGCTGCCCTTGGCTTAAAGGCATTATCAAACTCACTAAGTTGCACAGCCCACTTAAGTAACCTTTCTGAAGCATCTGGCTTCTGCAACACTTGCTTGAGGGGAAAGTTCATCAAAATGTGTATACTATGAGCTTGAAAATATGGTCTCAACTTTCTTGATGTTGTTACCAAAGAAAGAGCTAGCTTCTCTATGTCTAAATAGTGAGTCTCTGCTACCAGGAGTGCCTTGCTAACGTAGTAAACATGAAATTGGTGATCATTTTCTCCTCTTATCAAGATCGAGCTGATAGCCTCCAAAGTCATCGCTAAATATAACTGCATTGGCTCATGATCCTTAGGTTTGGAGAGGAGGAGAGCCTATCCCAAGTGCTTCTTCAGCCCTTGCAAGGCTACCTCATATTCCTCTGTGATGGTAACAACCTCAACCCCCTTTCCTAGGAAGCTTCCATCCTGGTATGATGGTATCCAACCATTTAACTTTGGATTCTCCTTCTTCATGGTAATATCCTTGAGGGCCATGGAATGTATTTTCAGGGGCTGCGTATGGAGGAATTGGGCACTCTCCTCGACCCTGCATGCTTATTAACATCCCATGCATGACCATGTTCTGCTGGGTTATATTTCTCATGTTGGCAGCCATTGTGGCCATTTCTCTAGTAAGCCTAGTGCGATCCTGCCTCCGCATCTGGACCCACCTCGTCTATGTTGTGGGGGTCAGGAGTGAGCAACTGGGGCAGCTCGTGGGGGTTCTCCTTCTTCAAGGTGTTCCCTCGTCCTATGAGGTGAACTTTCATTACCACTTGAACTTATTTTTCACAAACACTTTTCTCAACTAGATTTTCCTTTCTTCAATGATTGAATCAGTGTTGGATTTTTTGGATTTTCCAACTGTTCTTTCTTCAAGAACTCTACTTTTTCACAGGTTGGAAGTTTCTAACGGTCCTTTCTTCAAGGACACTCATTTTTCATGGGTTAGAACTTTTCTTTCCAAAATATTCCAAGCTAGTTTTCTCCTACAGGTATTTTTCGTGGTTAAATGTCAGGTTTCCCACACATGGAGCCAATTTGTTGACCCCGGAAAATGAGCCAACAAATGTCGGGCCTACTCACGCCAAGTTAAGTACGATTCCAGTGCGCTTCTACTGGAATAACGGTGGTACCAAGGAGGAAATGGACGCAAGAGGTACTTTGAGGTGAGAGACTAAACTGTTCAAGCTCCCGCGGGTGAAACAAAAGCGATCGCGCTAACAACAATCACCAGGCCAAAACCAAACTAATCTATATAGTAACAAATAGGAATACATAGAAGGATAGATGAAATGTATATAGAAGTTGTTGCATTGTAAGTCAAAATTTATGTTCGATAAACATGTAAAGAAGACAAAAAATATTCAAGCCAAGCGTTTATATGAAATTCTTCCATGTTCAAGTGTATATTTTGAATATATGATTGTTCAAATTCCAATCTATAATCCAACCCCTTTTGAGTTACAAAGAGAACCTATTTATATTGCCTTGGACGATGTGGTGACCGTTGGATCAGAACAACGTTGCCTCATCTCCCTAATTGAGGCTTTACATCACTGCCTATTCATAATTTAATACATTGATAAATGGTCAGCTGCCCTATACAATAGGTTGACACACTGACTAACCTTATTAAAAGTGCTACATCAATCACTTCTGAGAGATCTTCAAATCTATTGCAATAGATAGCGTCAGCTTCATGGGCTTCGGGTGAGTTTAAGAGCCTCGGAGAAATCTTTGAGGTGATTCTCTGAGTGGAGAACTTCAGCTCATTTCTTTGCTTCCTTAGGCGGTGTCTCAGCCTAAGGTGGAGTGCTTTGTCCTTGAGGCAGTGCTTCAGCGTGGACTTCAGTTTTGTTTGGTTTCTTCATATTTTGACTTCATGGGTCTTTATTTTGACTTTTTGGTTGACTTTCTGCCTACGTGACTTGCTACGTGGCACTCTTACTTTGAGCCTCTAAGACAAGGCATAACATATCGCACAACTTATTGATCGAGTAAAATTAATGAATTTAACAATTATCTTTAATGAAATTCTTACCATGAGCTTTTACATCATAGAGTAAAATCATTGCCCAAAATCCTTTTGACGCACATTAATGTGGTGCTTCCCTGTATTCTCTCTCCCTACCGGAACAAATTTGTACCCTGGAGGGTTGATAAGTGATAATACTCTCGTGTATACCTACAAAATCCGGTTGTATGCAGTACAGATATGGTGGTTCGCTTCCAATTTTCACATATAGCCTTTGTTGATGATGTGGTTATATTCGTTAATGAAAGTAAATCAGCGATTAAAATAATTGTGCGATACATAGGTTCATATGAAAAGACAACGTGTTCTCTTAAAAATTTGATTTTTCAAGTAAGGATAAAATTATTAATTTTGGTACTTAGTAGCATGTTTTTGAGGGACAATACTTCATGTATCATGTATTACTTATCACGATTCGTATACTTGTGCAATCAACGAACTAGAACTACAAATCTTTTTTTTTTTTTATCCATATTCATCTTAATTAAATTGCAAATTTGCTGGTATAAGTTTCTATGCTTTTTATCTTATTAGTCAAAATTAATCTCCCGAGTTGGTTCTTGATTAAATAAAATTATAATCTCATTATAATTTGAAGTTAAAGTCAAATATTAAATATAACCACAAATTAGTTCACAACTACTATCCACGGCTTATTATCAACCCACCTCATAAGATCCATTACTCATTTTCATTTAAATTATAATTTAAGCTTTATTACCATAAATATTATGTAACAAAAGATACTACTTTGGTTTGCCTACACCTCTCCCAACTATTATAGCTATAACCGTCTTTAAAACTTGTCAAGACACTGGTATAGGTAATAGCGTTGAACGGTCATTATAACTTTTAATAACGAAGAAATGTTTACCTAGTAAAAATGGTATATTATAAATATTTTTAATTGATTAAAAGAAAATTAATTAATGGTATAAATAGTTAATACTTAATACTAATTTGTGACCGGCATTATTGGAATGCCAAGTAAGCCCCCGTTTGATACACATTCTTTCAAAACTCATATTCAACCACACAATTTTTAATAAAATAATATTTTCTATCATATTAATAAATTTTTCTTACTTTTTAATCACATATTTCTCATCGTATATCTATTTAAAATACATTCTTTTCTCAATAATATTATCAAACACACCCTAAACATGAGCTGTGCAAAGTGCAATTTCAACAACAATGTTTTTCAAGGTCTCGTGAAACCATCACAAGCAAGAATGACTATAGTAGAGTATTTAAGGAGTGTTTTTTTTTTTTCAATTGCATGTAATGTATATTCCTTAGCCATGAAACAAAAACATTCCAATTAGTGTGGTATGTTCGTGTCTGACATGTGCCATGCCAGACACTCTATTATAGTTACTTTTTCTTTTTGACAATAGTGAGACATAGTTTAATTCAAAGTTATTTTAATATAATAAATAGTTACTCTTATTTAAAAGAATTCAGCGACAAAACTCAAAACTAACAAATGACTGATTTTAGTTAAAAAGTAAATAAAAAAAATTAAGGAAACGCTATATAGATGTAGAATTTAAAAAAATAAAATAATAATAATCAATGTGTTCCCATGTCCTTGCAACATAGTTTCTTAGATGTAGAATTCCGTGAAACGTGAAACCTAGGAGAAGTTTGTTCTCCTCTTTTATTTACCTGACATTAAAATCCTACATTGATGCAAATCCACAATCCCACTTATTTCACTCCTTTTTTCAGACATTAGCAATAAGTTGACCACTTGGCCAATTGCCAATGGCCAAAAACTTCACAACCATAATTTTCAACGAGAATTCCTCTCCATCCTATGCTATTAGCCCTCCAGTCTCGGTTTGCAATTTGCCTTGTAACAAAGATTAGTATAAATATGTATATACCTCAATAATATTGGATAAGAAATCAAAAAACACACAAAATGGCTGGAAAAATTATGTCTTGTATTGCCGTGGAGGCAGTTCTATTGAGCATTCTTCTATGCATCCCCATTGTTCTTTCTGATGATACGGCACCTATTCCAACGGACATTGCTCAGTTGAACAGTTGGTTTGATGGCATTGTTCAACCGCTAACTGCACGGAAAACCGCCTTGGACCCAGCCCTAGTCACCGCAGAGGGTGAACCCAAGGTGATTAAATTGAAAAGCGATGGAAGTGGCGATTTCAAGACTATCAATGATGCCATAAAAACCATTCCTGATGGAAATACTAAACGCGTTATTTTATCGCTTGCACCTGGAAATTATAGTGAGAAAATCAAGATTGGAATGTATAAACCATTTATCACCTTCTATGGGGAAGATCCAAATAACATGCCAGTTCTGGTGTTTGGTGGAACAGCAGCAGAATATGGAACTGTGGATAGTGCCACCCTCGTTGTGGAATCAGATTACTTCAGTGCTGTCAACTTGAAAATTGTGGTAATAATTTTATATTTTTTATTAGAAATATAAGTACATTTCTATGTGATTAATTTCCGTATTAATTCTTGATTTTGTTGATTGTATTAAATAAATTAGAATTCTGCACCAAGGCCTGATGGGAAAAGGGCGGGAGCTCAGGCAGTAGCATTGAGAATAGGTGGAGACAAGGCATCTTTCTATAATGTCAAATTCTATGGATTTCAAGATACCCTTTGTGATGACAAGGGAAAACATTTATATAAAGACTGCTATATTGAAGGCACTGTTGATTTCATCTTTGGTAGTGGCAAATCCCTTTATTTGGTAAGTGTATTAACCATCTCGTCTAAAAACACGAGTACTTATTTAAATATTGTCTTCACCATTGTCGCGTATTTTCTTAGTAAATACAAATATGCATGCAGAATACGGAGTTGCACGTGATTCCCGGGGATCAAGTGGCGATGATCACCGCACATGCAAGGACAACTGACTCGGAGGACACGGGCTACTCTTTTGTGCATTGCAAGGTGACTGGCACGGGCGGCGTTGCCTATTTGGGCAGATCTTGGATGCCTGCAGCTAAAGTATTGTTTGCCTACACAGAAATTAATGACGCTATTAACCCTGAAGGATGGTCCATTGTCAAACCTGAGCATGAAAGGTCAGCCATTCTTACTTTTCTTTCACCTACTTACATTGTTACACTGTGCAATTCCTTGTTTTGATGATCTTATTGGTATTAAATTACTTAATTATGTTTATGCAGCACCGTTCGCTTCGCAGAATATGAAAACAAAGGACCCGGAGCAAACATGGATAAGCGAGCTAAATTTGTTAAGAAGCTAACTGATGCAGATGCCAAACCATTCATTAGCCTTTCCTATATAGAGGCTTCTAAGTGGCTGCTTCCTCCTGCCAAAGCTTAAAATCTATTACTTCAGTTTGTCGCGATAAGAATTCAGAGCGTCATATTAGACTTGTCGCGAGAAGAAAGGACAATCTTAAAAGACATGGCACGGTTACTACAAATAAATCTAGAGAAAACTAGTTGCTACATATAATTTTTCAGAACCTTTATATTTAGCCCATGCTTGGTCCGGATTAAAATCTGATTTTAATCCAAGTCAAAGTCAAACAACTATTAACCACATCTTTTCAACCACACATTTCAAAAACTTCTATCACAATCTACTAAAAATCTAATTTTAATCCTCACCAAACACCCTCTTAATAACTATGTTCTTAACCCTAACAATATAAACTATACCAACATTTCTGAAAGCATTCCTATAACAATCCACTAAAAACCTACCAAACCCCCTCTTCAATTAGATGACTTTTTTTTATCATTTTGGTTTCATTTCCGGAGGCCGGGTTTAGCCGTCCTCTTAAGTTGTACTTTACTTTTCAAGTATTAATATTTTGCCTTCTTTGTGATGATTTTATTTAACTCCAATTCCTTAATAAAATTTTACGAGAATAGAAATTCCTAAATAGTCTTTATATTAAATTTTGGTATGGGGGAGAAGGGGGGCCTCCCAATCTCACGGTGACGTCACCGTGAAGGTCGATGCACGATCAGCTCTGCAAAATAGCAATAATTAGGATCGACAATGGCTCCACAACTTAATGTAACTATCATGTAAGGTTTATAAAAAATAATAAATTCATTCATTAACGTCCTGTGACATGTTCCAACTGAGCCAGTGTAACCCTAAGAGTCCATTAATGAGAGTAAAGGACGATTACAATTATTTATAAATCCTTAAGATACCATTTAGTTCCCTCTAATGTCTCCATGAATGACTACAGGCTGTATGATTGGACCACCTGAATGTCAATGTTTGATTATCAGAAGAGCCCCTATACCTCTTCCAGTCATGAATCACCGCCGTGAGATCAGCCAATTTGGCGCTGATGCTCCGGCAGCAGTTGGCATGGACGGTGGTGACAGCCCTAACGTCCCGGCTGTCCTGGCAGAACCCGCTGAAATAAACAGTGTCCAAAAACCTCACTTTGAGGCCTAATTTTCTGAACAAACCTTGGTGCATTAGCCTCAGTAATACATCTTGCTCTTTTAATCCAGTCGAGTTGCCTTTTTTGGCATACCAGGAGTCGAATAGGGAAATGGTTTTGTTGTTTGAGTTGATCATGTAGAAGCCCGTGTTGATAGGGTTTGCTTTTGACCATTGATTGCCATTGAATTTATCAGTGCTGATTTGCAGGTCCATTGATTGGTTTAGGCTTAAATGATGAAATGGATTCCTCAGCCATAACACATCTGTGTCCTGTCAAATGAAATTTTGATTAGCAAAAGTTTAGGTTAAGTAAATTTGTTTCCAACCTACTCGATAACCTAAGCATCGTCCAACTTCAGTATTGTACGAAAAAAACAAAAAAAAAATAGATTTTCATGCATAAGCCTCTATTTCACATAGTCATAGATAATCCAAGTCATTTTAGTTCTATGGCATTTATATATCTTTCATCTTATATAACATTTCACAACAAAAATGTGTTATATTTTGTAGGTCTATCATCAAGTCAAAATCACAATGTATTATCATAGGAAAAATCGTCTACATGTAAATTATTTCACGAGAATAATGTTATCTAACACCAGTAGTACTAGAGTACCAATCTAACGTCAACATGTGATAAATCCTAATCAATGAATTATAAATTATTGTATTTAATTGAACCTATAATTTAAAAACACAAGTGATGCATGATGAAGGAGAAGGTAGTAACAACGGGGGGAGAAACCAGAGAGAACGGGGGAACAAGCCAGAGTGATTGCTCCAAGCAACGCCGTTTTATTTCATCATATTCATTAACTATTCCGACTACTATGAAAAATCCAATAAGTAGTAAAAATCTAATCTACTAGTGACGGGTTTAGGCCAACACACAACTACAAGCCCAATAATAATAAAAAAACGCAATTAATAAAAATCAACAATAATATAAATCGTGATGTCCGCATCAGATGAGGTATTAAACAGTGGTGATGAATTGCATTACTCATATATGTAACTAACAAAATTTTTTTTATTTTTATTTTTTCATTTATCTTGGTTATCCAATTTATTGAGATATTCCATCTTCTTTGCTATTCAATAAATGTTCCCAAGTCAAACGGACTAATTTCTATGTCAAAATCAAAAACTAAGTTTGCGCATTCTAATTTCTCTGTCCAAATCAACTTCAAAGTTTGAAAATGCATTATAAAACAAATTGCACATCATTGTCTATAAAACAATAATATGAAAACAGAAATTACTTACCGTAAAAATGAAGTTGTAACCATGTTTCAGCACATCTCTCAGGAATAGGGTTCTTCTCCACATCATCTTGATAAAATCATCAGACATGTCCAGTTTTTCGCTTACGTAATCTACGCCGTCCGTTTCGAGCTCGTAGCAACGAAGCCTAAGAAATTTGCACCGTTCATATGATGTTTGATCCATGGCCACAATCAAAAGATGATTAATTAGGGATTTAGTGTCTTCCCCTAACCAGAAACCATCCAAGAAAAGATCAAGCATCGGTTTATCGCCTTCAACATATGCTTTATTTACTATAGAAATTATCAGAGTCTTGTTTTCTGTTGAAGATGCTGACAAAGCCTCTTCCAGTTCATCTCTGTAGGTTGCCATTTTGTACTGTGTTCACATTAAAACATAAGAAGTAAAAATGTTACAGACAACCCATGTTTTATTTTCATAGTATACTAAGGAAATCTCCGGTTTTTTTTATGAAAAAATGAATTTCAACTTAAACTTTTAGACGAGTGCATGAAAAAACTTACTGTTTTCGAGGGCGAACATTGGGATGTTTGTGATGTCAATAAATGCCCGCTTTTGCTCGGATTCAAGAACAAAATATATGTGATGCCAAAGAACAAAAGCAAATACAATACGTAATCGACGAGGCGATTCTTCGGGCTATCCATATTCACTGATCTTGGAGGAATTATGATTATGCATTCGGAAGAATGGATTGTTGCATGCTTCACAGGAATTTTTTTTGGTATATATATATTTTTTTGGATACAAAAGTGGGATTTTTCCAATGTATTCAGAACTTTGAAGTCCCTGATTGTGTGCCTAATTTCAATTCCGTGTTGCAATGGATTATATATTCAGAATTTTCTCATTCTTTGACTTTGTAAACGTGTCACTTGAAAATTCTCCAAAAATTTCAACAATATAGAAGATTCATCTTAAGAGCATGTTTGGCTATGTTGAAAAGAAATAAAATATTGTTTCAAAAAAGTACAGTCACTTTATTGTACCGACAACTAATTACTTATTCACTTATGAGTACACTTTTTAAGCTTGGCCAAACATGATCTACACTTTTTTGAAATTTGAAAGGACTCTGAACAGAAAATCCAGCTTATTAAATAAGAAAGGACTCTAAGTTGTAACCAAGTGTAAAAAAATAATTAAAACCAGCTTATAAGAAGTAAACTGTAATTTAAAGAAAATAATCGAAAATGATAATGGATAGTGATATTTCAACCATTGGTTTTTTCTTTTTCTTTTTCTTCATCTTCTTCTATTATTATTGTTAATTTTTCTTTTTTTCTTGGGAAATTATGTTGAGTTACATCTCATGCAAGAGATGGCTTGCTATTATTATTCTTGAAAAAACAATTATGTTTAGTAATTATTGTTTCTACAATCTCAATAGAAGAAAAAGACGTCATCAATTCAAGTGTTTTATTAATAGAAAAAAAATGTTATTTTATGAATTCGAATAGGATTTAATCCATAATAAGATAATGGTATGCGTTGGGATCTTACCTCAAAAGTGTTAAACCTGAAAAGACTTGAATTATAGATAGGGCGGTGGCTACCTGTGACTTATTATTTGGTTATTTGTGCGCTGCGAAATGTGGATCTGAAGTTGGTGGCGACGGTGGTTATGTGTTCTGCGTGTGATTTGTGTGTTCGCTTTGGCTGTGCATGTGGCGATGGGGGTCTTGGGGTGGTGATAGTGGTATTGGGGATGGTGCCGCTGGTGGAGGTGGTGGCGGTGGCGAAGCGGTGGTCACAAATGATTTTGGTCGTAGACACAAATAATTTGGTTGTTTGTGACTTGGGGTGGTGATAGTGGTATTGGGGATGGTGCCGCTGGTGGAGGTGGTGGCGGTGGCGAAGCGGTGGTCACAAATGATTTTGGTTGTAGACAGAAATAATTTGGTTGTTTGTGACCACTAATTTGGTCGGTTGGCGACCAATAAACGATATGTAACCAATGAATTAGATAAAATGTGACCAATACAAGATTTGTGACCTAAAAATTATTAATTTGTGACCAATAATTTGATAAATTGTGACCTAAATATAATTTATATGTCAATTAATGTGATGTTTGTGACCGTAAATAAGTATTGTGACTTGTAAATTTTTTGATTTGTGATCGACGAACAAATTGTGACTTTTAAATTTTTAAATTGTGACAGATAAACAAATTGTGACCTATGAAAATTTTGAATTATAACCTAAAAATTTTCGCCAAAATTGGAACACTTGCTGGAATCGGAGCAGTCGTCGGAACGGTCGTCGGAGATCGGTTGTGACCGGAACGGTACCTGGAATAGTCCCCCGGAGCGGTAGGGGTGGTGGAGGTGGGGTGGGGTAATTATATTATATTAGAATTAAATATTTAATAATAAATTGATTTAATAATTCATTATTTCATAAATAAAAAATTAAAAAACCTGATTTTTTAAATTTGAAACTTGTTTTTGTATTTTTTAGAAATGTATTGTTCCCTTTTTTCTTTTTCTTTTTCGTGTAAGTAATTTGAAGATTTTTAGAAGAAAATTTATAAGCCTAGTATCCTAATTTTCTGATTCTCTTGTGAGTTGTACAAAGAGTAGAAATTAATGACTCTGGATTTTTCTTACGATACTTGGAGGTTTGGACGAATGAAATTCAATATGGTTTTATGAATTTTTCATATAGTGGAAAGTTTTGATAGTCCGTAAATTTTTCATTATCTTTTATATTTTTTCAATCTGTTAACAAAGATCACATACACAAAGGAAAGAGAATTGATCTCGATTCCTAACGGTATATACCGAGTTCCATCTCATAATATAATTAAAAATAAATAAAATCGTGGACTGATATTAAATATTGGTATTAAGTATTAACGAAATAAAAGAGTTTGGATCTTATTGAAATATAATCAGGAGAGAAAGAACTAACAATTAAAATTAATGAACTGTGGTCACGCCACCAACAATAATCAAAAGGATTAAGAAAATTTCACTATCAAATCATAACGCTGTCTATTTTCTTCCCTGTATTTATTTTGGTAACTTGGTAAGTTTTCCTTCGTGGTAAATGGTAAGATTTCTTTTTCTTTTCCCATTACTTTCCCCATTTATATTTGTTTATAATGTGGGGCCACATATGGCGAAAGCCACACAGATTGCGATGTTTAACCACCTTGAACTAAGAGCATATCATGGAGTGTTATTTATAGGTGATGTGAAAATTGAAAGGATTTCAATTTAGCCTCGCCCCATTAAAATTTTTTTTTTTATCAATCACACATTTTTCAATAAAATAATATTACACGTAAAATAAAAAAAATTTCTTCTTTTTTAGCCACGCATTCTTCAAAAAAATACTATTCCAAAAATTAAAATAACAAATAATATGGGCCAAACGGGTTATTTTAGAAATTTTTTAAGGATACAATACAAAGTTTAAAGAAAATTAATAATAAAAAATATATTTTCTTTTGGAGTAATGTTATTTATCATCATAATAATAAATCATCAGTAATGTGGTAACTTATTATTCCTAACATTCATCTTTCTTTCTCTCCCCCCTTTTCTCTCATAAAAATTGAACGATTCAATCTCATTATTCCACATAAACTGACACATCACCGATGATTTATCATCATGATGATAAATAATGTTATTCTTTCTTTTGATAATAATACTCACAGCATAATTTTATACACTACACTATATTTTAGTTACAATGGAAGTTCTCAATATTTACTTATTTACATTTATGTTCCCAATTTTTTTTGTACTTTGATACTTAAAACTTTAATTTATTAACATATTTTCTCTCTGTAACGATTTCTTTCCAAGTTTCTTGCTAGCATGTTTGAAAAGAAGGAGAAATACTTCAACTTTACTATTTTTGTATTTTTTTTCTTATTAAAAAATATGATGGACAAATAAGTCTTTTGCACCCTCTTAACAGATTTTATGGGTGAAAATGTGAGAATTGTTGACCCCAAAAAATGATTCTTTTTCGTGGCCAACAGAAGATTTGAGAATTAGGTCTTTATCGGTCGGATTGCCACATATTCTACTCCAGACACTAGTTATATCTGTGAATCAACCTGTCTTATTATGTAGCTGTCTTCTTTTATGTGGAAAGGGGGTCGACCGGTCTATAGCAGAGAGAATCCGAGTTTTTCTTTTAATGACTAAAATTGCATTGTCCTCTGCCGTCTGGAATCTACGCTTTTTATATCTCTACATGAGTGAAGGGGATCGTCCGATGGTAAAGGATCCAAGGGTCCTTGTTAGAGTCAATCAATCAATCAAGCCATTAATGCTTAGATTTCCTTATCTTTTTCCTGACGGGATCTGACTGCGTAGGTGTTGAGACGGCGC
>CAIGRM010261735.1:0-11984 GCA_903798335.1 Fraxinus albicans | reverse complement strand
CAAGTCATATTCTCATACCCCCCTGCTTCTACAACTGCGGAGTTGTAACTTTTGTGCAACGGAATCCCCGCCATGTCGTTCACTTCAAGCCGTCGTTTAACATGGGCACTTAATTCTCGGTTGCAACGATACATCCTAGACTTCGAAGGACTTGTTTTATGATTGTGAATAAGATTGACTGTGTTTATTTTCTATATTCCACACGCATCTGCAGATCCAGTTATCCTCGCTTTGCAATCTGTCTGAATGGTAGCTTGCGGCTTCAAAGAACTGCTCGAAGTACTACTTCTTCGGCCTTCACGGCTGCATGTCAACACTACATATCTCACAACTCCGGCATCATCCTTTTGCGAATTTCTTTTCCTAACTGGAAATCCGACATCGTACGCATATCTTTTGTAGAAATTAAACATCTCTTTTTCATCATTGAACTTCATACCCACCTCGGGCACAATGACATTGTCTACTCCTACAATTCCATTATCGACGAAGTTTGGATGTCGAAAATGTTGTCATTTTCGTCTTCTAATAGAACGACGTCGTCTTCCTCTTCCAAATTCTTTTTACCTGAAGTAAAAATAACAAAAATGTTACAAGTCATTTCACGGAACAAATATTGAATTGAAATAAACAGTGTCGTATGCATCTAGGTTTCACAAATTGCAGATAAGGCAACTTAGATAAATCAACTATTCCCAAAAAATTGAGATTATTAACTCAGATTACTGTAATTAGTAAATGAAATAACACATTACAATAATGAAACTCAAAAGAACAGAACACGAGTCGCTACTCAGTAACTCTTTCTTTCCATGATTTACTCATGTCATTACTTCCATAGTTAGCCAAATATATCCTCAGATAATATCTAGTTAACAAAAGGAAACCTTAAATGAAATGTCAGGCTTGTTATGTAGAAATCAATTTAAATGAGATTTGGCTAATATGCATCTCAGTGCTGGACGATGGATTTTTAATATCATTTAATATCATAGTCTAATATGCATCTCAGTGCTCAACGATGGATTTTTAAGTAGAAATCACCCTAAATCACATTAGAAAACGTTTAAAAAATAACCCACCTTTGTCTGTCATCTATTCAAATTGATGGTGCCGACGATTGCTTCAAAATGAACTATTTGTTGCGCCGGCGACGAGTTATGGATGTTTTACCGGGTTTCAATTTTTTTGGAAACAAGAGATCTCGCAGGCATTATTATGATTAATTTTGAATAACCCGGCACTCCTTTTGAATAAGCCGGCACTCCTTCATGCTCCTGATTAGCGGGTACTGATTGACCTGTATTTATTGAATCGGCCCAAGTGTAAAACCCGGCCCAAACATGCAGCCATTTTTTGGTTGGAAAAAAAAATGGAAAAATCAACTTTTACACGTCACATGGTAAACCAACGGGTAGAGGCGCAAGTACGAATAGCTTTTTCCTTTAAACAATGTGTTGTTGTCATACATGGTTAAAAGTCAACGATGGTAATAACTATAAAATTCCTCATATCAACAAACAAAAATTGATTAGGTGCAAATATTTATTGATTCCTTTCAAATGTATTATCAATAAATACGCAGCCCTTTAGGTGCAATCCGTTACGTAATTGGTGACGCCCTCCCTTGTGCCCGCTTATTTATTGCACATATACCGTTGCTGTTGCGCATAGAATAATCTTGGCTACTTCATTTAAATAATTGTCCATTCACCTACTTTGTGATGAACCATTAGGCTCGAAGTATAATCCACTCAACCATTAATTATTTGATATTTGAATTTAAATAATTTAAGTTATATTAAAATTTAATCAATTTGCTGTTATTTAAATTGTTTTCTAAATACTTATTCTTATTTGTTTTCTTATTAAATTATATCTATCCATATATAGAAACGAGACTTATTGTTACTTGTAATAATCTAGAGCGTGTTTGGGTTGGATTTTAATTCAATTAAAATTGAAAATATAGCCGTTATTGGATTCCACTTGTCTAATAAAAGTCAACAATAACGATTAATTTTTCAATTTTAATTCGATTTTAATCTCTGCCAAACAAACTCCTAATAACGGTGTTATACCGTCGGTATATGCTAGATCACTTGAGATGGTGGGCTCTTAAAGGTCTTGACCATTTTTCTAATTCTCTTTTAGCTTTGTTGAGAAGTTCCCATTCAACATGATTATTGTTGACCCAAAAAATGAATCAACAGAATTCCTGCTACGTTCCCTCCACGTGGACCTCTCCCTCATTATGAAATGAATTGCACATATATAAAAGTGAAAATGGACCAAGCGGGCCTAATGGGCCCAACCCATTACCAATATGAGATAATTTATGGGTATAACAATTACTATATATATTACTCGATTTACCGCCCTTTATGTTCTTTTCCATCCAACTCTTTGACCTTAAGAATGCTGATTTTATCAAAGAATGATTGTTTTTCTTCGACCCTTATAGTCTAATTTGAGAACATATTAGGAATCCATTGCTATTCATCCTAAAAGATTACAAATAATTTTACACGAAAAGACCATAGCCATTGCAAATGACGAAAATAAATTTGCCGGAAGTTGACCACTAGGATCATCTTAAAAAACTTTTCATCTGAGAGACGAATATAGATATAACTCGATCGAACAAGTTTGCTCATGAGCGAGATCACTTGTGAAAATTAAGCGAGATTTTATTTATCATGTCCATACGAGCTTGTATTGGTTCTAACAACCGAGGGCCCGATCACCAATTTTTAAGAACAATTGACGGATTCTGGAAGCCAGAAGGTGTGAACACCGCGTTGCAATCGGCATCTATTCAAATAGAATCTTAGCATTCCCATTCTTGTCAATATAATCTAGTCTGATCTGGAAAGTTTGCAGTCGCGGTGGAGGCTTCACATACAAATTTCTTCCACGTGTATGTCCGCCATTGGTTTCCACATCTTTTTCATTTCATACCTCCCACTCTGTCTTGACCTCCCTATAAAACTGGAAAAAAGCACGTAAGTTTCCGAGTTTGTAACTGTAGAATTATACAGTCAATCGATTGATTAAACACTGAATTGATTCAATGGCTGAGAAGGCATTCAAGTACGTGATCATCGGTGGTGGAGTCGCTGCCGTGAGTATTTTCTACATCGGTCATTTTAAGATCTTATTTTATTGTATTTTGATTATTTTGTATAGTTTACTTTTTTTTGATCAATTGAGTTTTTGCTCATTGTTCTTCGTGTTCTAATTTCTAAGTAGCTTTTTTTTTCCTCAATCCGCAATCTCACATGTATTTTTGAAAATCTTTTTATATAAAGATTGCCTAATATATTTTTTATTTTATTCCAGTCATTACACAGTTATCCAGATCAAACAGCCGTAGTTCTCCCCTAGATTTAACTGACTTAATCAAAGACTTTATCCTAAAAAAGCCTTTTTATTTGTCAATTTCTTGTTGATATCATTGATTTTCTGTCACGATCTCAGCAAGCCTTTGATTGTAATAAACAGTTCTACACGCTCATGCAATTACATTTTTAGGCTTTAATTGGTTAAGCTGTCCGAATAAGAGTATATAAAATTGTACGCGTCTTTACATGAAAATGCGGGATACTCTCGATGTCAAGTGTTGTTGCACAATCTGTTTGTTTTGATTTCAAGTTTCCACAATTACGTGAAGTTGCTTAGATATGAAAATGGTTAAGCCAATTGAATAACTGCATTGAGAATGCGGACGGTCTGATACATTTTATTGCAAGTGCTTTTCGACTATTGTTCCATACTGTTATTAAATATGGTTACTGAGTCAAAATTTGGTTATGCTCACAGGGATATGCTGCCAGAGAATTTGCCAACCAGGGAGTTAATCCGGGTGAACTGGCTATCATTTCCAAAGAGGCGGTATGCACTTTGACAGTATTCTCTTAAGACAATTATTATGCAGCAAAAAAACTTTGATTCGTTTCTCGTGTCATCCTTGGCTAAGGCAAAAAAATGAATTTGCTTCTATCTCTCTGGTGTTTGAAAGAAAAAGAAGTCATTAAGTGATTTACACTAAGTGATATTAAACATTCTTATTTGGTTGTTGAACGTCAAAAAATCAGCAGAATGAAATTATTTCAGTCTATTTGAGGACCCTTTTTCTTTGTCCTGCTTTATTGATTCCACAAATTCTACTTAACTATTTGAACTTGGTACCTTTTCCTAGCATTTCAATGAAGTGTCAGACGTTTTCACAATTAAGAGAGTCCTCAATTTCTACTTTCTATGTTATGTTGCTCGGTCTTTGGGGTTATAATTTGTATTACTTGCGCAACAAAATAATAATATTCATGTATTTAAAATTTCATTTGATAGACCATAAAAGAGGAAAAAAAAAGCACGCTTGATATATATAGGAGAATTTGGCACTACAACTTACATATTTTTCATTTTTTTACTCGAACGTTTTAATAACTTAATCCATTCGTAATTTTGTATTTTAAATTTATAACATGAGGCTTGTCATATCCTTGTCGTGTTGGATTTTGTGTGCCTTGTGTGTCAAAAATTAAAAGATATGTAAAAGATTTAGGACACACAACGTGATGTGTTGGACGTGTTTGGGGAGTGTTAATTTCTGATAGGCCGCATACCATACTTCACACTAGGAGTGTCCGTGGTCCACAGGCTGTCCTTATGTGTTCCCATTTCTACTTTTATAGTTGTTAGAATTTTAATTAATCTGATTTTAGTAATTTGTTTTGGGAGAAGAAGCGGCTAGGCTAACATGGAATCAACTGCTTCTTACTTTATTTTCTTTCGTTGTTAATGTATCTGCCCTAACATCTATACTGGAAATGTCTCTTTTCATGGCATTAAAAGGAATTCTTTTTTCCTATCAACTTTACTGTATACGGTTAATTGATGGTTTCAGGTGGCTCCTTATGAACGTCCAGCACTTAGCAAAGCATATCTGTTTCCTGAGGGTAAGTTGTTTTACCTTCTTTGTTTCTCAATGATCAAGCGAGATTTGTATTTTAACACCGGCTTTGCAATACATAAATAACAGATGCCATCACTGGCAAATCCATATAGGGAGAGAGGGGAACCCCTGGTCAAACCAATATTAGGAAATTTCACATCACCTATATATGTCTAACAAATTTTAATATTATTAATTGGTATGATTAGTTCTTCCATCATATCAAACTTTCCAGTAGTTTAGTAGTGTCTTTGCAAAATTTAAACCATTTTTTTCTCTTCTTCATGTCATGATGGTGGTCTTCAAATGTATAGCAGCTTATTTTTCATATAAACATTTGCATTGGATATTTCTGATGGAAATGTGATTTTATATTTTCTCCAGGAACTGCAAGACTTCCAGGTTTTCATGTGTGTGTTGGAAGTGGAGGAGAGAGGCTTCTTCCTGAGTGGTATGCAGAGAAAGGTAATACCTATTGGCTAATTGTTAGAAAGCTTTAACCCGCCAGAAGAACATACACTGTTTGCATGAAAATCCCTAATGTGAACTCGTCTTGATGATATACAGGGATATCTTTGATCCTGAACACAGAAGTAGTTAAAGTAGATCTTGCTTCAAAAACACTTATCAGTGCAGCTGGCGAAACATTTAAATATCAGATACTGATTATAGCAACTGGTTCTACTGTTGAGTAGCATGGAACTAGATTCTATTCATTTTCAAGTGTGATTTTCATGTACTCAACTGAAGTTTCTGCTTGTGTATGTTACTTTTGCCAGGTTGTCAGATTATCAGACTTTGGTGTACAAGGGGCTGATGCCAAAAATATTTTTTATTTGAGAGAAATTGATGATGCTGATAAACTTGTTGAAGTAATCAAAGCAAAGAAAAATGGAAAGGCACTGGTTGTTGGCGGTGGATACATTGGTCTTGAGCTTAGTGCAGCTTTGAAAATTAACAACATTGATGTCAGCATGGTGTACCCTGAACCTTGGTGTAGTAAGTTGAAACATAAATAATACTATGGATTTTCATTTTATAAGTTGTTTTAGTTCCTCGGTGTAATCCGACTTGGCTTTTCTGGGTACCCTTCACCTTGATTATGCATCATCTTTATGCAGTGCCTAGGCTATTCACTTCCGAGTTAGCTGGCTTCTATGAAGGTTACTATGCAAACAAGGGAATCAAAATCATCAAGGGGACAGTAGCCACTGGGTTTGGCACAAACGAAAATGGAGAGGTGCGTTCTCAAGCACGTATTTGTTCTTCATTTCTGAATTGATCTGTGTCCTGGTAGTCATATGTGGTAATTTTGTATCTCAACTTTCAGGTTAAGGATGTAAAACTCAAGGATGGTAGGGTTATGGAAGCCGATATAGTTGTTGTTGGTGTAGGGGGAAGGCCAGTAACAAAATTGTTTAAGGGCCAGGTTGAAGAGGAAAAGGGTGGAATCAAGGTGCGTGACTTCACTCAATGTTTCCCCTAAATTGATCACATTTCTTGTTAGTGCTTTCGATCAATAGAGTGCTTATGTAATCTATTTGTCTCAACTCTCCATGTTTGGATAGTTGATGACAAAATAATTAGTAAACAAAATTAGGAGACATCAACATGAATGACCAAAATTTAAAAAGGGTCAAGGAACAAGTAAATTTATGAAAACCATTGGTTGTACTATTTCATTTTTTTGCTAAGGCTTCGATCAATTAGTTGCTCACTGAATTATGTTGTCTTCAATGTTGATGTTTTGATAAGGTTCCACATAATATTTAGTATCAAAGAAAAATAAGAAAACATCAAGTTTGTCTTCTAGACAACTGGTATGATATCATCTTTTCGAATTTTATGAAAGGAGCAGCTGCTTCCATACAAATCATCTAATAGCAGCGGCCAACACATGATGCATGCCATCAAGAAAATTTTAAGGAATAATGATAACAAACAGACTGTATTGCTTAAATAAAATTATGCCTTCTCCACGAATATTCACAATAAATACGGAGAAGCAGAGCCTCCATTTTTAGGATATTGATGAACAAAACTGTGACTATGTTTTGAGCTCAAAGTCATACCGATAACAACTTTTTGTGTTGTATTATATTCTGAATGTGGTAATTTTTTGAGACTTTTTGATGGGTATCTTATAGAGATATTATTAAATTTAGTTTAAATGATGGGAATCTTATTATTTAATTTAGTTTTCGACTTTGATTCTTATTTTAGGAAATATAATAAGATTTTGATTTCATAGATTTTATAGTATTTTCCTACTTTAATTAGGACTAGTTTAGTCATTATATAAATGGGACTTTCGTATTTTAATAGATAGAACTTTGTTAATGAAATAAATTGATACTTTCTTTCTCTTGAATTTGTGTTCCGCTTGTCTAATTCTTCCCCCCTTTGTTTCTCCCTCCTATGTTTCCCTTCTTCTCTTTTCCCCTTCATTTTCTCTTTTCTCCCCTTTCCCTAATCCTATAATTGTTTGATTGCATCCTACGTTAATTTGGTATCAGATTAAGTCATTTTCCTTTGGTCAAACAAATTTCATGTTCAAATTCAAAATGTATACACTCACATCCTTAGTCACCTTTCAACCACCAAAAAATAACCACAACTGAAAATAAGAAAATCAGCTCGCAAAAGAAGGATTTGACGTCATATGATCGGTTTCATTATTTGGCAGGAAGAAATATCGCCCTCCTTGGCTAAGAAGTTGTAATCTATCTTGTCGGAGTCGAATCTGGAGAGAAATGATGGAAATCATATTAAATTATTATATGATTATTTTCCATATTCAGAATCTTATTTTAGAAAAAAGTTATTAGGATATTTACTAAATTTCCTAGGATTTTATTATGTTTATTTACTAGATTTTTTAGGATTTGATTAGATGTTTCCTAATTAGATTAAATTTTTTGAAACCCAATATAAAGGGGGCTTATGCATTGTAGTAGATACAACTTTGATATTGACAATCTGTATATCTAATTCCTCTACCTTGTCTATGTCTCTCCTTCCATCTTCCTCTTCTCCTCTTTTCCCCTTCCTTTCTCTTCTCTTCTCCCATTTCCACTTCTCCTATAATTGTTTGATTGCATCCTACGTCACTTTTTGATTGCAGACGGATGGTTTCTTCAAAACAAGTGTTCCTGATGTATATGCTGTGGGTGATGTTGCTACTTTCCCTATGAAGTTGTACAATGAAATGAGAAGAGTTGAACATGTTGATCATGCTCGCAAATCTGCTGAACAAGCTGTAAAGGTATCTGATGTCTTCATATGAATGATTTTATTTCTCTTGACTGGTTTATTATCAACGTGCTGGGCATTTGACCAACAAATACTCAAAATTAAATGGTCTTCACATCCTATATATTTCAATAATATAGCCATTCTGGTGCATCTATAAGTGTAAACTCTAAGCCATCACTAAACATATGATGGAAAGTTTTGACTCACTATGCATATTAATCGCCCAAATGTTAAATTGCCGTTGACTCCTGAACATGTTATATTGTTTTTTTGACCGCACATCATTTTTTCTTGCTCGGTTTTTGTTCTTTTGACAATAAACACTGGAGTGGTACTTGAAATGGCTTTGTCCAGAACATTCAGATGAAATATGTTCTCATTCTCACCATCTTTCAATTGTTTTTATGAGGTTTCGATTGTGAAACTTTTGTAGCTAAACTGTAAATATCACCTTCTGTGCGACTGAGCTAAGACTGAGTAACATGTTACGCTGCAGGCAATTTTCTCAAGTGAACAAGGGAACTCTATTGATGAATACGACTACCTTCCGTACTTCTATTCCCGTGCATTTGATCTGTCATGGCAGTTTTATGGTGACAATGTAGGTGAAACCGTGTTCTTTGGAGATGGCAGCCCCACATCTCCAACTCACAAGTTCGGATCATATTGGATCAAAGACGGGAAGGTTGTTGGTGCATTTTTGGAAGGTGGTACTCCCGAAGAAAACAAGGCAATTGCCAAAGTTGCAAGGGTTCAGCCTCCAGCACACAGTTTGGATCAACTAGCCACAGAGGGTCTCACCTTTGCCTGTAAAATTTGAGTTTCTTTTTCGATACGGTAGAACTAGCGGTTTATTCAATGGATTGCAGGCCTTGTTTACATTCATCACGTGTCTTATTTTCCTTGGTGTGACATGATTTCTGTTAATTATATTCGACATTGAGACATGGGATACTATACTCTTACTCTCGAAATAGTTTGTCTTCTTTCTTTAGAAATTGACGATTTCTTATGACTTGACAAAATGCAGTCATTTTTCTATATCTACACTAGGTTGTATCCATCTAGGAGCGACTATGATTTCCCCGACTGTGATAGTTTTTTTCTGTAGGAAACACGTCGCAAACCATGTTGCTTAATCCCTGAGCTAGTCAAAAAATTCATGCATTACGCTATTTGAGTCTGTGGTAGCAGAGTTTGTGCCTGTTAATTTTGGCCTAGGCCAGATTTAGAAGACCCATAATAATTCAATCCTCTCTGCTAGTTATGGAGTGCAAATCTGCGTCTTCAGATTCTTAACAATGTTAACCATTTCTGTAGGAAGGATTGGAATCAGATCAAACGAAGTTTCTCGTAGTTTTATTTTGAACAATATTTCTTTCAATATTTTGGTAATTTTAAAAATTGAGGTTCATTTAAATTTAACTATCTGATGGTCCAAAAAAATGTCGAATTTTCTTAATTGGTTAGAGGAACAAAATTTTCTTAAGTTGTGATTAAAAAAAAAAAAAAAAAATTCTATAAGAGGGATAAAATTAGTAATCGCATGCTTAATCAATGTTGAGCAAGTCACCTTATTAAAATTGAGTTGGACTTGACGTTTCATTCAAAAATTGACAAACCAATTAGTGAATAAATGCGGTATGAATGCGGTAGGAACGGTTGAATCAGTGTGCAACCAACTCAGTTGAAGTCCATCGAAAACAATTGAAAGACCGCTTATGTCAGCCAATGGATGATTTGAACCTAGCCTCATCAGGTTACGTAGAAAAAGCAAACTACCGCTGAGCCAATTCCTGATTTTCTATGAATCACGGGAAATACCCGATCAGCCGGTTTGGATGATATAACATGACCACTCAACTTCTTTTTACCATTTTCATTAATTTTAAAAGGGGTAAAACAGCAACTTTACATTATATATATAAAATAAATTATAAAAAAATTGAAATAAAATCTTATGTTAAAAAAATAATAAAATAAAAACTTATTTAAAGCAATAAAATAAAATAAGAACTTATTTTTTAAAAAAAGTTACTTAGAAAATAAAATAAAATAATATTTAAAAAACGTTTTAAAAATAAAATAAAAAATTATTTTAAAATAAACATTTTAAGTTAGTTTTTTTTAAATTTTATTTTTTATATATAATGCAAAGTTACCGTTTTACCTCTTTTAAAATTAATGAAAATGTTAAAAAGAAGTTGAGTGGCCATGTATAAATATTATATAAAATTGGACGGTCATAGTGAAACGTTATATGAAATTTGATGGCCTGATGAAATAAAATCAAATTGGTGATCATGATAACACTAAATATAAAATTGAGTGGCCATGATGCTACAAAGTATGAAGTTGGGTGGCCACCAACAAATTTAACCCAAGATCGACTGAGCAATCTCTCTCAACAGTGCTGTAAGTACATTTGAATATATACAAATGCTCACTAAAAATTTAATTTTTTATGATTATATTTATATATAACGGTTCTTTGTTATTTACATATGGTTGATTTGTGATCATAAATGAAGGTTGTAGCTGCCTACTTGCACGCCGTTCTGGGAGGCAACGCCGCCCCTTCGGCCGATGATTTGAAGGGCATTCTTGGCTGTGGTAATTTATTATCTCACCCCTCGATTCTCTAATATGAATAGTCAGGGTCGGCCCATATATTTTGGGTGCCATGTGTGATATTTTTAAAGCGACGTCCCTTTTATATAATTAAAAAATATATTAAGATAAAATATATTCCAAAAATATTATTTCATTGCAAAAATATGATATTTAATTTTTTTTTTATTTTTTACATGTTGCGAATAAAAAGAGTACAAGAAAAGCTAAAAAACATCTCTCTAGCTTCATCAAAATTCATA
This sequence comes from Fraxinus albicans, assembly GCA_903798335.1. Taxonomy (NCBI): domain Eukaryota; kingdom Viridiplantae; phylum Streptophyta; class Magnoliopsida; order Lamiales; family Oleaceae; genus Fraxinus; species Fraxinus albicans. The sequence continues at coordinate 899 of CAIGRM010261735.1, read as the reverse complement.
TGTGATCAACAAATAACCATCAAAGCCACTAACTTTTTCATGCAAGGGTGGAAGAGAGGAAAATGACGAAAATAGATTTGGGTTAGCTTTTCACTCTTCGCTTTACTCTTTTGGATTTTAGGTTGCTTATTATCTTGTTGGATTGATAATTGGTTAATGAAGTTAATTGGACATTTGGGATTTGGCTAGTAAAATAGATAGTTTACATTTTTATTTTTTCCGGATGCAAGATGGTTTAAAATTAGAAAAAAAATCTTTAATAATACATTAAATTTAAAAAATATTAACGTAGTATAATTTTTTTACTCATTTTTTTATAAATATTGTGCCTTTTAACTTAACTATAATAAAATTTTAAAATTAATAAAATATTTAAAATTTATAATTATTCATATATATACATCTCTAATAAAAGGTTTTTTTTTGGTGCTCCTACAAAGTTGAGGCCCCAGTGTGATCGCTCAAGTCGTACACCCTTTGGGCTGGCTCTGTGAATGGTAAAGACTGTGTTAATGTATCATGCATGTTTATGTCATATTGAGTATATCATGTTCAAGAATTTTAGGCCCTGCTCTCTTTGTTGTTTTCAAGTTGTTTTCTGTTTTCGATTTTTCAAAACAGTGAAAACGCGTTCTCTTTCCTATTTTCGAAAACGCATTTTTGAAAACAAAAAAAAAATTTGGGCAGAAAACACAAAACGTTCTTCCCAAACCCTCCAAAAAATTGAAAACGCGGAAACGCTCTGTTTTCATTTCCCATATGATTCTTCTTTGAGCTACCAATCCACCACCTCCCTCCCGACCCTCCATCCATAACTTCCACCATCCGCCACCTAAGTCATCGGACCCCCCACACCACCGGCACCCCCTCACCTCCCTCTACAACCTCCGACCATCGCC
>CAIGRM010261715.1:0-13110 GCA_903798335.1 Fraxinus albicans | reverse complement strand
TTTATTTGACTAAGATATTGCCAAAATAAAAATTACCATAAACGGCAAAAACGCTTAATTGAAGGCCTAAACGACGAAATCTGCCCAAAATCTGACGTGCTTCAGGGCCATAGGCCCTGAGTTGTGATCATTGGCCCGTTTTCAATCTAATTTGACTAGCAATTCACCAAAAAGGACAAATCCAGAATTAAATAGAATTGTTATTTTGCCTTCATCAGCAAGCCTGAAATTTAGTGGCTATTCAAACATTTAACTCTAGAAATTGAAGTTGGGTATGGTGGGGTTGAGTGGAGTGAGTGAAAGAAGATAAAACGTGTTATTTATTTTTCGTTTTAAAATTTTTTATTTTTTACATATTTTCTTTTAATTTGAAGAAATTGTCCCTTCAAAAAAAATACAATTGCATCCCACAAAATAAGGGCAATCGTTCATTTGCGCCTCTTTTGAAGGTTTGAACCAATTATACAATATTGACAAGTTTGGAACCATTTGCACCAATTTTCCTAAATTCTGTTGTCTTTATTTGTATTTCAACAATACAAATTATATACTATTGGTCCGTTATATGTATAGACATACAAGTAGAAAAGCATTTGAGCATGCTTCATATTTTTATTCTTCCTAAGACTCGTTCTATCAGCTTGTTTGCTCATTGCACATGTTTTAAGCCATTTATTGAAGATTTCGATTTAATTTTGACAATAGAAGGCAAAAGATTTCGGCGCTCTATTGAACTTTTAAGCAAAAAATCTGAAGCACATGGCACCGTGAAATGACTCCAGCCTCAAAACACAAACACAAGTGATCGTAGTTACAAACTATTATTCGTCCGTGTAATGCCCAGCAATCAACGAGATAACAGACAGTTACAGAACTTATGACAGCTCTATCGTACTTGATCCTAAATTAGACAACTAAAATCTGGTATGTATGCTGCGAGATCCCTGGACTTATTCATGTACACTATTTCTATCACTACCAGTGTCTCCAGCAAACTTGCTTGCACTGAAGCTCGGAGGAACCTGTGCTTGCATTTCAGCCAGTTCTCTTACTTGTAACAGAATTGGAGCAGGGATAGGAATTGAAGCATGCTTACGGGAACTCTGCATCTGCATCTGTGGTCAAAGCGATAAACTCCATTAAACGGAAACTAAAATAAGGATGTTCTAAAGAAGCAAAAAGAAGAATTTGAGGCATGGCTGCAGGAAATTATTCAGCAAAGCAAGGAACTGTAAATTTGAAATTATATAGTAAATAAAAACTACAACTAGAATGTTTTTGCAGAATAGGGATGAAAAAGAGTTCCTACTGATTCTATCTTTAGAAATTTAACAAGGAATTTTACTGTTGCAGTACAGAACGTGAATGTACATGGCAAATTCATCCCCACCCCCAAGTGGCTTTCCAAAATAATAATAATCTCTTTCTCGCTCTTGCATATTGAGCTTTAAAAATAGAAATATGCAGTTCAACAGGAACCCCATCAAAGAAAAACATGTGGCAACTATGACACATACAACCACTTCAAGAGAACATGATCAGAAATCAACACTATTAGCCCGGTCAAAAATCCGAAATGGACTGTCGCTACCAAATTTAGTCCAGACCATCAGGCTTAATAGACAGGGACTATGTCAACCTAGGGGTGTTAATGAGCTCGGCCCACTGCACGAGCTGGTTCATGCTCGCTTTGGGGAGTGCCTAGCCTAGCCTAGCTAGCTCGCGAAGCAGCCAGTCACCCAGCGAGTGGCTCGCCCCGTTTGACATCCCTACGTCAATTAAACTTGAATTAAACACCAGGTATAACTTAGCTCCACCAATCATTTTCATGCAACGATGATCAATGTCTACCTATTGCACGATTTACATGTGTGGTGAAACATGACAATGGTGACTAAACTTCAAACCTCCCTCCAAATATTACGAAAGAACAAGGAAAAGAGTACATGGCGTTCACATATATTAGCAGCATATTCATACTTTAAATTAGCAGATATCTTCTTCCGGAATCAACTTTAAGTCACATGTTTTGTGTGTGGAAGGGTTGGAAGTCAGTCTAAGGTGACTGTAAATGAACAATTTGCTCACCCCCTTTTCAGCTGGCAACTGTGCAAAACTAGCTCTCAGCAGATTCCTCCACTTGTCCTGCAAAATAATAATATGTTTTCAAATCTTAATAGAAAATTACAAAGTTCAATTGCGCACCTAAACTTCCAGTGGAAACTAAGCCTGTTTTGACTTGATTAATTATAAAATACTATAATACCTACCTTGAGGTCAACTGAAGTTCGATAAGAATACGATGCGAAGGCAAGGCGTTTAATCTCAGACCATCTCCCAGCACCATATTTGGCCACCCCTTCAACTAGCTTGACGACCTCGCTTAGAGTCCATGGTCGATGATGTTTCCTCCTCATTCTTCCATTTGCTGCAGGCATAGTTACCACGTCATCATCTGAATTCTCAAACGAATCCAAGTTTTTCATCTCCTTCTTCAGCTCAACTTTCCTTTCAGTGTGCAGCTTATCAGATGAAGTAACAGGCTAGGCACATAAAAGTTTCCATCAGCAATAGAGAACGTGCTATCATTACATTTGAACTATATGTCATTAAAAAATTGAAATGAAGATGCTGCCATGATACCCTTGACATCATATTAAAAAACCTAGACCTCTTCAAGTAGAAAAAACCCTTCTACAAGATAAATTTTATGATAATTCAACATGAAATTCAACGTATGGCGTAGTTCTTTAGTTTAGAAACCTAGGAGCCACAATTAATGTAATAAGGATTCAAGATGTGCTAACTAGTGTCAGGTATAACTACTACCTTCAATATCTATCAAAATCTTTAGGTAGTAAAACATAACAAAATAGCATTCATTTAGAGTCTAGAACAACCGTAGGCAGTTGAGACAATATGCGTTAAGAGTTGCAATCACAGATAAGGTTGAACTAGGTTGAGTTAATCTATCTTCTTCAGATAGTGAACATCGAGATTTGACGTAACAAGTATTGCTAAAATGTAAATTTGGAGGATGGTCGAAGTCTAACTCGGTTACTCAGACGATCTTGAATCCATCTGGGAAAACAAATCAGATTTAAATACTTTGCCCTTGTTTGGGCTCCATTAATTTGAAAATACATTTTTTCTCTATTCTTTTCAACCACACATTCTCCAATAAAACAATATTACACGTAAACCCAAAATTTTTCCTTCTTTTTTAATCACATATTCTTCAAAAAAATAACTATTACAAAATACATTTTTCTAAAAATCTAATTATAATGGAGCTCAAACAGGGGCATTTTTTTTCCCAATTTCAACATCTGGTTTTAGCCACATACAACAGCCTTCTTTACTAGTCTGGTTGGCATGTCCATGCTACTTAGCTAAAACGTCTGCATATTATACATTTATATCTAAAAGACAGTATATAACAACTTCTACATATTATATATTTATATCTAAAAGACAGTATATAACAAGCTTGCAGTGCCAGTATCATTTTCTCTTGTTCCATCAAGAATATTTCGAGAAATAGCAACCCCTTACGGCCTTACATTAGTTACATTTTGGCTTAACAAGAGACCATTCTTCAATGCTAAATAGAATATAACCCAATGAAGACAGGAAATGTCTCCATTTTTCAACAGATTCCAAATTGAGACTTAAAGGGAGCAGAAGCAGCTAAAACGAATTTGTGCCCTTGGATGAAAAGGGGGAAGAACTCACTCCACTTGCTCCATCCACAACAGGAACAAATGCAAACACAGAGAGATTAACTACCAATAATAATTATGACCAGTCAGCAAAAGTGGTTCCCCTCATAGTATTAATTGACTTCATAAAAACTAGGTGTGTTTGTTCTTTGTTCAAACGAATGTAGTTCAAAGTATTTAAATAGACCACAGAAATTATCGTGAATATCCAGATTATTAAACCCAAACTCATATTGCTAAGAAGGTATTCTTTCAAGTTACCATGAGGGTCATAAAGTTTTCCCTTGGACGACTCCGCCGAATCCGAGAAACATATGGAACCTGAACTCCAGAACCTCCAAGCGAGTCTCGTCTTATTAGCCATCTTCCATCTAATCCAACTTTTTGAACAGGGGTTACATGCATGTTTGTCGATGGCTGACTATACACATGGTGTCCAACTGAGGAAATTAACTTTGCACAAGAATCCCGAGATTCTCCTTCTGAAAGTTCTTCAATATATCGTCTGGTAGGCTTTCGGACTCTTTTTGTAGCTCGTTGTTCTGTGTTCGTATTTTCACTTTCATAATTACCCACCACCAGATAATTCTGTGATTCCATGCCACTAGCATTTGAGTGGTTTTCCTTTTCTTTATCGTGGAAATTTGGTGAACTTTCACGGTTCTCACTCGAAGATCCAACTTCAGGATCTTCTTTACCTTTCTTTACCACTCCATTGTCTTTGATCACCAAAGTTGTGGTTGAGAAATCACATGAATTTGTCAAACCCATTAATATCCTCCTCTTGAGCCATTGCTTATCTTTGACAGAAGTTTCCCTTCCAAAAGTTGCTTTGAAAGTCTCCTGAAGTTCTTTTACTGTAAGATTATCCAGGTGTATCTCACCTTTCAACATAGAAAAATCAGGCTTTGAACTAGTGCCAACGGCAGAAGTGGAGGTTTCATTCTCGACCAATTCATTGGAAGATTTTGAGGATCCCTCATGTTGGAAAACACTGCCATGATCTACAGTTGGAGCCAACAGAGCAACGCTTTGCTGCAGTGCATTCAAAGCAGATCTTCTCATCAGTGGATATGGTGGAGCCAACTTCCAGTTAAATGAGATACAGGATCTCTTATATGAAGCGAAGGTTTAATGGGAGAGGGGGGATGAAAAAATCTAAATTGTAGTATTTTAGAACGCCCATACAAGACCAAATAAAGTACCTCAGGTTGAACATTAACTTTCTCAAACTCAGCTTCAGGGTTGGGTGGCACATTCGACATTTCCGCATCAAGTTTTACATTATCAAGTGGTAAACCTGTCATACAAATAAGTAAGAAACACAGAAAGCCAAAAAGAAAAAGGAAAAAAGAAAAGAAAAGGCATGATATATGACATGGAGTTGAAGGAAGAGAAAAAAACCAATTAAGAAGAGGTTCATAACCAAAATATCAAATGAAGGATGTTTGATTTTTTAAACATAGAGAGCATTGATAGACGAAATTTTTCGAAGGATACAAATCTGAAAACCAAGGAAAGAATAAAGCAAAAGGAAGCTGGGACATTTCACACAGAGACAAGGTAGCATGGTAAACACAAGTATATGACTCCAACTAGAATCAAGAGTAAATGACCTGCTGGGTCCTTATGTTTATAATCAAAGAACATGCATCCTTTGTGCAACAATAATCACGGTTTCAATGGTAAACACAACATGAATAAAAATAAAAACAATTTCTAGTAGTGACCTTCTGATGCTTTAATCTGAAGTTCATCCAGATCATGCTCGCAATTTGTATTGCATTCCACAGTTTGTCCAGAGTTTGAAACAAATCTATTTTCTCTCTTGTCATCTTCGAGCAAGTCCTCTACTGCCATAACTTCATCCTCAGTTGCAGGCACTAATCTCCCATTTCCATCAACCTAAATGGTACATGATAATCACAACTAATATTTACTTAAAAGATGACAAACAGTCAAATTTCTGCCCCCAAAAAAGAACTAAAGAAGATAGATACCTCTCACTGTACATGACAATTCATCCTGATTTTTGCTCACAGGGATTCTAACTTAAAGAGCTCTACTTGCATCTAGTAATATAGATCAATTCAACTATTAAATTAGGTTTCTTCTACACTTCAATCAGTATGAAATTATTAAATGCAGACAGTACAATCTGATTATATTCGTTCTCTCACAACCTCTATGATAGTTAAAATACTTTCAATCTACTTTCTCGCAGATAAAAACAAAAATAAAAGATGAAGAGTTGCTTGATCCACACAAGAGCATACTTAGCAGCTAAAAGAAAACCAACAACTCAACCTTCCACGTTACAATCAATCCTTCATCCTTGACGAAAGCTAGGTCAGGGAGAAGAAAGAAGAAACGAAAAACATGCGCAACCATCTAACATATACATATTCCAGATAATAATTAACATCCGTGTCTTATTTATTAGGATAATTCGATGAATAACAGTCCTTCTTGAAAAATAATCAATACACAACTGGTCATCACCTACCAATCTTGGTAACCATCTGACCATATATAGAAGAGTCAGGCGCTTCTACTATGTCCACAAGAAACTAGTAGTTTACTCAGCAAAATTTTCGACGATGTTTCAACAAGTTTAACAACTTAGAACCACGCTCAACGATGACCACACACATAAAAGGTCAGGCATCAAAGGATTCTAAAGAAACATCAGAAACCTTACAACATAAAATTAAATTACTACATTAACATTCATTCAAAGAATCATTATTCAGTTCACCACTAAAAGTATTAAGATATCTTACAAAAATGTGGATTACAAATGTCAATTATAATCTGAATTTTCGCATAGTGGTATACCCGAACAAGCTGGTATACTACAGGATCAGCAATCTTTCGCTGGGAAGTTGGATTGAGCTTATTTAATGCGGCTATACTATCTTCAACTTTAGCTTCCTCATTTCCCACAATATCAACTACTGTTTCCATTGAAAAATCCAGCGCATGCAACTCATGAACACTTACTGAAAACCAAAAACAGAAAAAACAAGCAACAAATTTGTCTCCAACGACGTTAATTTTTACCGTTCAAAATCCCTCACACAAAATTTCATTCAAAGCATGCATTAAAAAATTTCAATAAATAAAAATTAATCACTTCCAATCATGACTGATTACCAAAATACAATTAAGCATTAATTTACCTCATGAAAGCAGATAACCAAAATTTTGATTTCAAGACTCCAGCAACTGCTGAAACCGTAAATTGGAATATCCCCGTGCCGGGGTGAAATCGAGAATTTGGAAAAGATTAAATTTAGATAGTTTATTTGATAGAAAGACGCGATTGGAAAAATTACCGGAAATCAAAATTTTCGATTGGGAAAATTTTGAATTTAATTTCGCATTTGGGGATTTTGTATTTTTTGAGTTCAGTAAGAATGCGTGTTTTGTTTGCTTCGCCTACACGCTGGGTGTAGTCTGTATTTAAGTCGCGGATTTAAAATATCGAATCAACTTGATTTCAGATGGAGTGGCAGAATCCGGATATGCTCGTAGTTGCTTCGTTTGCCATACATGGGATTGTTTGAGCCAATTTTTTCAAAAATTCATTTTTTCAAAATTTATTTTCAATCAAATTTTTTAATAAAATAATATTACATGTAAATCAAAAAAAATAATAATAATTTTTAACCATACTGTTTCGCGCGGATAGTTACTAACAATTAAAAAAGGATCAGACAATTGTGTAAGGAACAAATATCTTGAGATAAAGTCCCAAAAATGGGTGTTTATTGATGAAAATTACAATTGGAGATAAACAGGATGCCTCCAAGGGCCGCAAGAACACGAGTACAAGAAAATGATGAATTAAAGTTAATCTAAAAAAAGTAAATTACATATTCTCTGTTTGAGAGTGATTTGTTTGGTCTCCTCTTTATTGTCTTCTTTTTTCTTTCATACGTCTTGAACAGCTTTCAACCGTTTGGAAACTGCTTGTAGCTGCCCACTTTCTTCGTCATGGCCAACTTGTCGAAAACTAATATTCGTAACTATTGCCACTATGCTTTTTACATAACTGCTTGCCATTGGAATTCTTAGATCGTAGAGCTTGACACGATGTGCTCAAACTATTCGAAACCGCTGCTTTAGATAACAACAAGACGTTATCTTTACTAGGATCCTGGGCGACTCAATAATTTGGGCGATAACTGGTCCATCGCTCTGGGCGACCATAAAGCACTTCATTTGCTTAGATTCTGGACGTTCTGCAGGTTTTGGCGATGAAGTTACTTTGTTTGTGGGTTTCATTCCTGGACTTCTTAATTGAGCTTCATTCTTTGGGTCATTCAAGTTGGATTACACTTTTGTATGTCAACACATACATTATTCAAAAATGCATTTTTTTTATAAAATGGGATTCAAATAAGATCTTAGTCTTTGTTTGTCTTTAATTCTTTTAATACTCGTTTTTTACATATTTATTTTCAACCACACACTCACACGATAAAATATTTTACTTTTAAATTCAAAATATTTTTCAACTTTTTAACCACGCATTTTTAAAAAATTCACTGTTCAAAACAATGTTTTCCCAAAAAAATAATCATCAAACGAGAACTTAATTGAAGAGATTATCAGAAAAGGGTATTAAAATTAGGAAAAATGCTTGCTCTCCACCACCGTTTACGATTTGATGAAGTGATGATAAATTGAATTCAAATTATCAAATTCTCTTCACCGAACAATTGTGTCTATGTAAATTGGGTTAATGACAAAAAATTAGAAAAAAAATATTTGATTTGTGAGATTTTGACTCCTTCAAATCTCATCACATCATGTATTCGTGAATTTAGCCCATGTAAGGTTTAAATAGATTTTTAATAAATTTTAATAAAAAACGATGAAATATGAGGTTAAAAAATTATGAATCTCAAAAAATATATAATTGAAATTAATATTGAAATTGAGTAACTTTAATCCACTATTTTTGTCTAACCAAACATGTACTTATTAATTGCTTGTGAACAAAGTTATCAACAAAAATGTACTTACGTACTCAAAGTTGATTCTAATACATCGAATACATCACTTGCTAAAAAAAACACCTACTTTTAAAACAAAATTGAATAATATTGTACAATGTTATGAAAACAAAAATAAAAGTTAGTATCCTCTGCATTCTCGTGCTGCAGACCAAGTGTGTGTTTACCAGTGATTTCAAGTGCCATACCTCAGTGAGGCTCAATTCTTTCACAAAAATTTGGCAAACACGCACTAAACTCGCTACAATCCTTTCACAATAATTTAAACGAATTCATTAACCCATTTTTTTAATTATTTTGAAAGGGAAGAACTTGCATTAAGATTAATCAACGCGGACAACAAACAAAATTTAGGGTCACAATCAATCGAATGAGATCAATTGATGGGCTACTTCATTCCCATCTGAACAAACTATTACACCACATACACATTTTAACAAAAAAAATACCCTTTTCACTTCTTATGGTCCACGAATACTGAAAATAAAAAAGTATAAATGAAAAATCATTTATCAACTCTCTCCAAAGCCTCTCTCTAACATAATTAATAAAATCAAAACATTTTCATTCATGGACAAAATCACTCAATCGCGCCTCCAAATCTCATTCTCTCTTTCAAACACTGAAATTTATCTAATTTCCATACTTCCTCCATTCAAGTTCATAATTACTATCTTACATTGAAATAGTAGTGATGTAAATTCCGTGTTCTCCCTGATGTGACGGTGTTCCGGCTGCTCCGATCGGTATTTACCACCTGCAAAATGAAGTCGGGGCTTTCTCCCCCGTTGTACCTCTAGCGTGAGAATTAGTGTTCAGTTTTAGAGAATATGGAGAGATTATATTGGAATTCAGATGGGAGAAGAAACTATCTTTCTCACCTTGGAGGTATTTATAGGCACATGTTGCTACGCGTTCGGCGGTTGCTGGTGCCACGTATCCCAGGTAAACCTCCCCACTTACCCACGTTCTGGTAGAGTGACCCCCACTCTTCAAGTGGTTGGTTGTACCCAAGTTAGATGTGGGGTGGTTTCCGTCCAACTCATTGTCATTTATATAGTTAAGTGTATCATTGACCTCGTGGTGGCAAGCGGCCTCATGGGGGTCGACTTCTTTATAGTAGTAAGCAACATATCATATGGTGCTCTACGTGTGGTACATATCAAGTAGCTCTTACCTCAATAACCATCGTGGAGAATTATTAATGTCATCTTATATCACATCATAAAATTTCGCCCAAATTCTTCTTTACGTATATTGAAATCGTATGATTTTATTAATTTCTATATTGATTTCTTGTTCAATATCCAAAAAAATTTCATCGTAAAAGGATTAGCATTGATTCCTCTTAAACTCTAACCTTAAATTGAAACAATTTTTTTTATTTTGCTCTTCGTAAAATCCAAATCAATGAGTTTTGTACAACCATTTTGAAGTGGAAGCAAAAAATCCTTGTTATGGACTTGTGAAAAGATATCGACTTTGGTTACTGATATATGTGATGTTGAACATGGGCTCGAAAATGGGAAAACGTCTCATATTCTGTGTGATTTTGGTCGAGATTTGGATGTAATAGAAAAGGAAATAGAAGATAAGCGTTCCATTTCTGTATATGTGGATGAGATGAAAGAAAAAGAAGGATGTTTCTCTTGATTTGCCACACAGAATTAGTCACCATCTATTTATAGTTTACTTGTGAAAATTTATATTGTAGATTACATTACACAAGCTAGAATCTGAATCAACCTAATAAATTTACATTGTGTAGAATGTTAAATGTTTGAACGTGTGGCCAAGTTCATATGAACGATACATTATTTCTTTACACTTGACAAAGCATGCATTGCAATTTATTACCTACAACACGTCATACATTTTTCCTTATATGAATAGATTCAAGTCATTGCTTATTCTAGTTTATGTATTATAGCATGTATTGTAACAAGTGTTACGTGTGTCGATATTGTATGTGCTATATCCTAGGTCCAATCAATTTTGGGCATAAACACTTTTAATGTATATAATCGATGAGTATTTATGACAATATTTATTATTTAATTAAATAATAGTAAGTGTTATGCCCTACATCCAATCAATTTTGAACATAAACATTTTTAATATATATGATCAATGTGTATTTATGGCAATATCTATTATTTAATTAAATAATATTCTAATAAATTAAATAATAAAATCCGTATATTCAAGTCTTAGTAATTTGTTAATCACAAGGAGTTGTGATTGTGAGATACAAATTACATATGACTGAATCTTAAATTGTCTGTAGTCGTAACGAGATACAGATATTGTTATTACGGATAGACAATCGCGTGTGGCATTTCTTACTTGTGAAGTAAGTAATTGGTCTCACAAGTTAAAGTGCGGTGACATTTGAATGAACACGTAAATGTTTTGTTATAGAACAAAATATTGGAAACCCGCTGTAAAATTCCACATGGATAACTATCTGTGGTTAATCTCTAAGTTCGGTAGTGGAATTGGTCATTTGACTTGAGATCATTATAGTACCTTATATGAGGACAATCATACTTTGGTGATATTGCTCTGCCAAGGGTCACTAATACAGCATCATTCAGGTATGTTAAAAATCATATGAAAGCTGTGGATAATCAATAAAAGATTCGTCACTCTTAAATAGTAAGAGATTATGATCTACGTTTTATCCAATTAAGTTGATGATGAAATCATTGGTCAAAGTGAACTCATAAGTTTAAAAGGAGTTTTCGACTTACATTGACTTAACAGTGCGATAAAAGATATGATCGATAATTGAGATTGACACATATCCATATCTCATAATTGATCGAATCATATTGACGAAAGTTTGACATTTCTCGTCACATGTATTGCCATAACACATTGCTGATGTCAATTTAGGACGACTGATGTGAATTGATGATAAATTAAAAGAGATATTTTAATTTATCAACTTTGATTAGATCAAAATAATAATTCACGTTGTTAAGTATCGTGATTGAGAACATAATAGATCACACACAAAAGAGAACCAGAAGAATGAAATTTACCAATTAATTAATTGACAAATGTTGGATAATTAATTAATAGGGTTGTTTATTGATAAACCCGAATTAATTAATTGGAAAAATTAATTCACGGATCTAATTTAATTGATTTAATTAATTAAATATTGGATTGGGTTCAAACCCATTTGGACTTATATTAATAGACTCTAGGGTTTGAAAACTGTAATGAAATAATTCATTATTCTTGCTAGTATAAGAAAAGAAAACCCTAGTCGTCATTCTTGTTCTCTATATGGATCGCCATTAGAGGCTGGACAATTGGACAGCTTGAATTGCAAATCGTGATCATTCGAGTTCAAGAATCAACAAAGGAGTTTGAAGAATTCATCAAAGGTATTATTTTAAACACAGTTTCTATCAAAACACAAAACAGATCCGTGGTGAGAATTGAAAAATAATTTATTTTTCGTTGTGCATGATTAAGTAAATTTCCAACAGTGGTATCAGAGCTTACTTTGTATTTGTTACAAATTGTTTCGCATCATATAATAATCAAAAGTTGATTGTTGTTATTTCTCTTGTTTCTAAGTTTTAAGGAAAAATTGATTTTCTAGTTCTAAATCTGGTTTGGAAACGAAAATTAATTTTGGTCAAAAAACAAAAGGAAAAAGAAGTTGGATCGGAAGGCCGGCTGTAATAAATGATGGCGGCTATGCAGACAGAGGCGACGCGGGCTCTCCTTCGCTGTACGCGACGACGGCATCGCTACTCACAGGGGTGGGGTGCTTTTGAACAAGAAAATCTGATGATCCCGCAATTTTTTTCTTGTTAGCTAAGAGCCCATGTTAATGTTTAGGAGTTTTTAGTTAGAAATACCTTGGGAATGAATGTTTACCCAATGATGGTGTCCTTTTTTCCTTTTTTTGAGTAGGAAGAAAAAAGAAGTGTAATTATTCAAGTTTGATATCCAATGTTATTTAGGCATGAGTGCTAGGATATAGGTTATGGCTGGACTGATTGGAAATGTAAGAAGAGATGGAACATTGTATGAATCAATGCAATAATCCCTAAGAATTGACCAACAAGTCTTTTTTATGGCTCGAGAAGAATAGATAGTATAAGTCCATAATCGTCCACACTATTATATATATAAACACACACACGATGAGACCTTTGCATGATAAACCACTCACTAAAATATTAAGTCAAAATTATTATTTGTCTTCCATTATTATAGTGAAAAACGAGAGTCCTAAATCGATCTCAACTTGTTGAGCACACTCAAGGTTGGTCTATTAGGGATATGTTTGACACTATGAAATATTAGATATTTCCGAATGATGGGTTTGACTTAACTAA